>APFE030718505.1:1831-22396 GCA_000404065.3 Pinus taeda | reverse complement strand
AAGACAGATTCAATTTCTTTCCGCGCAAATTTTATGAGCCGAAATTATTTAAATATTTTGTATACTTATTTTATTTAATTTTTAGATTTTTAATTTTTATTTTTATTTTGGTCGACCTAGACGGACATCCTTACACATCATACTCCGCTTCCCCACTCTTAAATATATTCCAAAATATTCTTAAAACTACCCTCAAATTACATTCCACACCACTAATTAAATTTAGCTCTAATTTTAATTGTAAATTAAAAATTATATAATACCGTTAATGCTATCTTTAGGATCTCCTCCTATGAATTATGGATTTCTCATGAGTCTGGTCATTCACAGTTGTCGTCTGAGCCAATTTCCAAGAGAAATCCAAGAGCGCGTTAACCGATGTTCTGCCTACATGATAAGTCTCAACCTGCACGATCTCAATGACTGGAAAGACGACGCGCCTCTCCGCATTTTGTTGGACGCATTAGACATCCAAATGAAAGAAGTTGATTTCAATATAATTCCTCTGCTATATGGGTAACAAAATTATTCTAATTAAGTCATGACTAAACTAAACTCCACTTTCCACCACTTATTCAAAATCTTGCTGCAGGAACCACTGGACTCTGGCGATCATATGTGGGTTTGGAAACCAAATGGATGTAGAATTTCCCGGTGTCCCTTACAAAACTCCATGCGTATTGCACTTCAACTCGGTTAAAACTGCTGGGATAAGAAAGTGTCATAAATTTGCTATAGCAAAGTAGTCCTTCAAATCTGCAGAGATCCATTAATCCATTAATTATTTCTTTGATTTTTTCTTCCTGAATTTATATGGATGGTAGATTTTGGTTTGATGATCAAGAGAGAGGTGAATTCTTTCCAGTCTCTCTGGACTGCAATTCACATAAAGATGGCCATTTTTCTCAAAAGATAATTTTTTCCATAAATTTTATTGCAGATTTGTTGCTAAGAAGGCTCACATAAAACCAAATGAAGTTGAATGGCATGAGATAAAGGTAGTGCTTTTTACAATCACAGTTAAATTTCTTTACATCATAGATTTTGAAAATATTCTAAAGTAAAAACTAAATCAATTGTTTAACTTCACTCCTATCTATCGATTTCAAAAATCTATAATCAATAAGGATACTCCACCACATTCATTTCATTTCATATCCTCATTTCATAGCCTCATATTTTTCATAAATTATTCTCTTCCTAAACAACTTGGATTGTTGTATTTGATGCAGTCTCCTCAACAAAATAATTCTGAGGATTGTGGGTTTTATGTAATGAGATTTGCAGTGGAGTTTTTGAAGAACATAAGTTCAACTCAACCAGTGCCAGTACCCAATATTGTAAGAAACATTTTTGGATATTTAATATGAAATTTAATCCTATCAATCCATAGTAATTTATCTAGTCTATCCACAACAATTCTAACTTTTATGGACCGATTGTTTTATTATAGTTCCACTACAAAAATTCTTCAAATTATCCCAAGGATGAGGCGAGTGCGATGATAACGAAGGTCCAAAAGAAAGCTCGACTGCAGTTAAAAGGATTTATTGGATCAATCAACAAAGATGACAGGGATTTGAGTGAGTACACATTTTTGTTCATCAAATAAATAGATTTTAACTAATTTATTTGTAATACTTTATGTTCTAATCAAATCATTGCAAACAACAAAATGCAGTGGGCGAATTTTCTGAAGGCATACAGTGCACCATGGACATTGTGAGATAACCCACAAACCCGGAATGCTTTAAGGATATCTAATAAACCTAAATCACTATATAGATGGTGAATTTTGGAATATTTTTAGAAATCCAATATTCTAGATTTTTTATTATATTTTAAATATTTGATATTCTAAAATATTTTGAATTATATTGTCTATTCATATAATTTCTTAAAATATTTCTAATTTTATTAAAATTATAACTCACCAATAGTTTATAATATGTTATTTTTTTTACAACAAATATGTGGTATGTATATAGCTATAATTAGATAACTGACCTGCCAAAATCTAATAATTAGTATATACAACTTCACTCATCTAATATACCTCTATTAAATAACTAACCTGCCAAAATCTAATTTTAAATATATAACACCCTCATTTATACCCATGGACAAACTACTTTTTTCAATAATTTTCTTTCATGTTCAGTACTCTCACTTTTGATTTTTCATTGAAGCAGTTGCCGTATTGCACTCCCAAAGAAATTATAAAAAGTTATAGTTATCGGGATGACTACCTGGTTCAAATGCTCAATAAAGTGAAACCCATATCTGTGCCAAAAGACTACGTAAAGAATCAGTGGCCACATATCCATGTGCGCTAGTCGATTAATGATTTGCGTCGTTTGGGAGGAAGTTGTTTAAATTTTCATCATTGTTTAAATTTGGGAGGAAGTTGTTCACCGAAATTTTCAAATATGCCTGCAATTTGATCTCCATAGGACACATTTTTCCATTTTTTTAAATAATAAAATAATTGAAATGCGAAAAATATAAAATGTTTCTAAAATTTCTAAATTATTTAATGGTTAAATTATAGTTATAATGATAATGGTAGTGACCATTAAGTAAGATTAATATGGTGTATCTGATTTTAAAAAAATAGTTAATTAATGTTTTTTAATAGCTGATTTCTATGATCGAAGAAAAGGGGAGAACCATTTCAAGATCACCGTAGTACTTAACAAGTTAGGAAGGTCAGTAGTGTGGCAGATGTTAGAGTGAGACAATCTAAGATAAAGTGCTTTTCATCTCCAACTCTCTTAGTATGGTAAAGGAACAGATTAAAGTGTTTTTCAACTTCAACTCTCTTAGTATGGCAAAGGAGCAGATTCTTTGGTCACAAGGTTTGTGATTTTCATCTTCTAACTCTCTTAGTATGGCAAACGCGCAGATTCTTTCGTCACAAGGTTTTTTAGGAATAGACCAACTCTCGACTCCAAAGCTCACTAGAATTAATAATATTTTTTAATGCATTAAAATAAGAGAAATGTCACAAAAAGAAATGTTTTGTCACGATTTTTTAGGTAAGCTCAGCCAACTTGTCACCTCTCGGATCCGATTAGACAAGACCTTTGTAAGTCCACAGATTCTGTGTTCAATAAAGAATTCCATGACTTCACTTCCACAATTATTGCCAATTGAGATATCCAAATTGATATCACAAAAAATATCATATATTAAAAAATATATAATATTACCAAAAAAATAAAATAAAATAATAACTATATATTTATAATGCTATTTTAACTTTCTATTTTATTTTCTTCATATTTAAAAATTAATTCTACTAACTCTAAAACTTTTATTACAACATACGATTTCTCATCTTTTTAACATTATTAATCATTAAATTATCTAATACAATTTTTAACTTTATATAAACCACACATTTAATAAACATTGCATAATAGTAACCATTAATTATACATTAAAATATAATTTATAATTTAAATTCCATAAAATTACCAAATATAATCACTAGATTGATCTTCCCGATTCTCGAATCTGGGCAAACTTGTTTTAGAGATGCATGGTTTTTGTTATCAAATTTAACTTTATTAGTCCTTGCCATTTGGTAATGGCATGAGACTATAGTAATTGAAATGGTCCCTTTAGCATTACTTTATGTGACCTTCTATGACTAACTTAATGTTTTTTGTGCCGAGCTTTTTATAGCTAATGAAATTTCAGTTTCAATTTTCATTGTCTTATTTGGGCTCATACCAAGGCATATGAGGCCAAAGCTTAAGGTAAAAATTGATATTAAACAACCATTTGAAACAATTTAAAATAGAATGAATTAGTATTAACATTAAATCTCAAACATGTTATGTTAAACCAACTCTATTATCCATCCATCACTAACGATATTGTCCATGCTCCCACCGCTAAACTATATTGTACGCCTTCCACAACATGTAACACTGCTATGACAACATATGTACACTTGCACGCCTGCCACAACATGTACCACCATTACATTATGCCTTCCACAACATCTATGCCTGCCACGAATTTTGTTTAAGTGTAAACTAGGTGTATTTCACCTCCTCTCTACTCTGCATTAACCATATTTCTCTTAAACAACTGCAATAAAATTCAAATTCACTGGAGTAAGGAGAGAACTTGCATTAACAATATTTATCTTAAGTAACTGCAATAAAATTCAAATTCACTAGAAGAGGGAGAGAACTTACCAAAGTAACTAGGCTCTATATTAACTGCTTCTTATTGCCAGTTGTTGCTCTTTGTTGGTTGCGAGAATCCACCAGGATCATTTGGTTCTTCATTTGGAACAACTGGTACTTCATCCCTAACATCCCGCTCGACAGATATGAAGATGAGGTAGCTAGCGGGGTGGAAATGTAGAGAGATATTAGCACAAATGTTACTAGTGAAGATGGTCTTGTTCTTTTTGTAGCCATACCTCTCAAAATTCAACCCTTAAGTGTTTTCACAAAATCGTTATCCCTTCAATCCTAAATTCTTATGCAAAAACGAAAGAAATTCGATTGCAAAATAAACCTACAGAAGTAGTCGATTTTTATACAGCCGTGTCGATTCTGATCTTTATTCTTGTCTTAACTGTCACTATGCTTGTGATTATCCCTTTTATTATTCTTATTGTTCCATTGATTGATCCATTGATGTAGGTAAGGGATCACAACTCATAGGATTACAGCCAAATGAATGAGCCCTTCATTAGGACTACATCCAAATGATTGAGCCCTTTATCAGATTATTAGCAATTGACGATACGAGAAAAACCTACTATAAAACACTCATCCACACCCAGGTACCTACTATCAACAAAGGCTCACTGGTACCCCAAAATACACTTATATCTTTCATAGACTCTGACATCGGTGAACAAACTACCAAGAAAAAATTAACACCTAAACTACACAAAAAATGCCTATGGTAGTCATCATGGTTTCCTTCTTGACAAAGTTATCATGGTTTCCTTCTTCACTTAGAGCTCTCGATGCTAGGTCTTGAAGGTATTCTTTGCCTGCTACTCTTATTTCAAGTCTTATATGAGATTGATGGTTATACTTTGTGCTGTCATTCAAAATTTTCTCTATTTAAGCTTCTCCTTATTGCTTTATTTCAGGATAAAGGCTAGCTTCTAACTAACCAAAGGAGGAGAGAATTAATCGCTGGTTTGTGTTGTTTGACACTTGCGATTCATGCAGACACTACATATAAGGAACTTTGTAATCATCGATTTTTTAATTGATTTAACGCCAACATGATTTATTAGGGTACGCTGTAGTAATTAGCAAGAGAAATATATGTATTTGGGGGAACCCACGTATGTTCAAATGGGCAGGTAGGGACCCACTTTTGTCTTGAAAAGGGACTATTTTATCTGGCTGATTTCTTCATGCTTGGAAGATGCAAACCATCCACAAAGCCTTACCTAGAGATTGGGTGAGGTAGGAATAATTCTGCATACGAGGCCATCAAAATTCAGATGTTGATATATGACATCTTAGTGGCATCTAAATATTACATAATATCCATTTGAATTCAATTTATATTGCAATAAACAAAAATTCATTGGATAAATATCCTTTTCTCTTGAAAACTGAAAAGATGTAGGTAGCCTCAAGCCAAGAATCCCAAAGATGGCACAGAGCATATAAAATAGTCTAATTTGGTTTGTTTAGGCATCTCTTTCTCCCATAAATATTACATGGGAGATTGGATTCACTTAAATTCAAAGTACGTTGTTGCCCATGACAGGTTTTGGACCCAATTCATTCTTCCAATCAGATTTAGGGCTTTTTTAGAAACTAGGATGAAGATGAAACTGTTTCATCTCATGTAGCCATCCTCTGTTGATTCAGTTCCTAACACTATTGCTCTAAACACATACTGTAGGGAAATATGAATCCATCGAAGCAATCTATATTCTTATTCAGAATATGGAGATTTCCTTATCTGAAATCCCACAACTATTTTACATCCAGTCAATTACTTTATAACTAATTTCATTGACTAAAAAACCAGACAGTTGGGTTTATCTCAATCCTAAAGCAATGCTTACATTAGATGTCTTCTGATTACTGCCAATTGAATCGTGTGAGACTAACTGTTGGCATATTTCAGATATCACATTGTCTTCCAAGAAAATCAACTTGTAGATCTCGTGTGCGCAAATCAACGAGGGAAATCAACTAGGCCTTCAACCATCTTTGTTTTAAGCACTGTAAAATAGAACATAAAAGAACAGAGAGAGTGATACAATAACCACTTCTCTATAGTAATGACTATATGCTTTAGAGTAGCAGGTGGGCTTTGGAGTTAGGAAGTACACCTGCGTACAAGTATTTTGTGTGTGACCCTTTATGTTATAGACAAACCAAACTTTGAGTTCCTATAACAAGATTTTTATCTGTAAAGTAAGGGTATGGCCATGACAGCAACACAACTCATAAAGAATTTGAGGCTAATCAACAACCACAACCACTTGACTGATGGGAAAAGAAAAGGAACAACACACATTTAGCTTCAGTGGTGCAATGAATGAAAGTATCTGGGCTGCTCCTGGCTTTTACTGTGCTTCTATTGCTTGCTTTGGTGGTGCTACTTTTTAAACGCGTGTCTCAATAGGCTCTGCTCTAAATCTGCTCATGGCTTTTATTCTGATGCTAGCTTAGATGTTATTGGTGCTACTTCTAATTACTCGTATTTATGCCACCAAGAAAAGCTCCTCTTCACCATTATTTTCTTTATTTTATTTCTAAGGTAGGGACTAGCTACTCCACAGCCCCCTTGTTAAAGTTATTATGAGAGTTTCCAATGTGTACTAAAAAATGGTGACTACCAAATCTAGTGGCAACTTAATAGAGTTTCAATTTTTATTTCTAATTTATTTTATCATTATGGCTCTACCCCAAATCCTTATGTGTGATCATATTTTAAGTTTTCTTGGATCATTACATGATATCCCTAAAATGGTGAAAGGGATACCTCTACATTTTTTCATCTCAATACTTGTAAGCTTAAAATATGATTGTTAAAAATCCTTCATAAAAGCATATATTATAAATTATTTTCCATTACCTTTGAAGAATGAATTCAATTCTAGTATAAGACACTAATGGAAGTATATACCTAACTAGAAGGAATTTAGAGGAATTTTCTTAGCTTCTCATGGCAATTAGAAATTCCAAGAACTTTGTTTTGGATTAGCACAAACTTATAAAGAAGAAGAAAATATTGAAAATTTCTAATATTAATAAACTATTTTACTAAGAACTATTTGAATTTTTTTCATTTTTTCTTTCCTATAAATCATTTTATCAAAAGTTATTTGAATTGTTTTCATTTGTTTTTTCCATTGAAGTAGAGTTTGATGTCCCAAATGCATATGGAGTTGTAGAATGTGTGTACAAGTCTAACTCATTGCAATTGTTTTGGACTAGTGTGGATCTATAAAGAAAAAGAAACTAATGAAGGCTTTTATTTAAGATTTGTATGGATCTTTCTTAGGTTTTGTAAGACTATTAAACCATTTTATCATGAACTATTTGAATTGTCTCCATTTGACCTTTCTAGTGAAGTAGAGGTTGATGTCCCAAATGCATATAGAGTTGTAGAATGTGTGTACAAGTCCAACTCATTGAAATTATTTTGGATTAGTGCAGATCTATAATGAAAAAGAAATTATTGAAGGCATCTCTTTAAGATTTCTATGGATTTGTCTTAGGTTTTTTAAGATTATTAAACCATTTTATCATGAACTATTTGAATTGTTTACATTTGACCTTTCTAGTGAACTAGAGGTTGATGTCCCAAATGCATATAAATTTGCATCATGTGTGTATTGATCCAACCCAGTTGATGTCCCAAATGCATATAGAGTTGCATCATGTGTGTACCAGTCCAACCCATTGCGTTTATCATTAGTACATGATGAATTAGTTGATGAAAAAAGATTTTGATTATTTTGAATCTATTAATTTAAAAAATACTTTTGTAGAAAAATTTATCTTGGAAACTGATAACAAATTTCTAGAACGAATGCCTAATGCCAATCTTACCTCTAATTCATATTAAACACAATTCAATAATTAGGGAAAAATCAATGAAAACACAAGAATAAAACTTAAGAACGAACATCCTTTCTAATTACTCCTTTTCGTGATACTTAAATCCACCTTGTTTCAAGAACAAATACCTTGGTTGATTCTATTTTACAAAAGTTCCAATTTGGCTTCAATGAATATTAATAGGAAAACATTTTGACCTATAATTTCATCCATACATTCCCTAAAAGCTTATGTGACAAGTTAATTTTACAAAGTTCCAAGTCTTCTAATTTTACTTATAATCATGAACAAATAAAAGGAACATTCAAAGATATGATTTCAAATCAACCCTTTTGTATAAAAAGGGAAAAGTGATATTGTTATGCGGGATTTATGGTTGTGGACAAAAACATCTCCCTTAGGTTTGGTGGACTGAGCTAGAACAATAGAAAGACAAATGACCCAATGCTTTCCTTAAAGTAAGTAGATGAGGGGATGAAACCTACTTGGAATTTGTCATAAGTTTCACTCCTTTGGCTTGAATGCCCCAATCCTAGCTCTAGCTGCCAAAATGAGAACTCGCACAACCAAACAACACAAGCCAAGAAATTATGATATCAATGTAGCATCATCTATCTACTTTGTTCAACAGTTCAACATCATATTGAAATACATGAAATAATAACATCACATATAGGAAAACAAAGAACTCTTTGTATTGATATAAATGGAGTGAGTTACAACTATAAATAGTGTTTATCTTGTAGAAGAGCTCCTCCAAGTTGTTGACTTGTCCTTCTTTTGTCACAAAGTTCACCTCCAATCGAACTAAATGCATGAAAATATCACTTTCACTATAAAAGCATAAGGGTAGATTCACTCTCCAAAAACCAACCTCTTGCATATGGAAGGCTATAAATATATGGAGGAGTGAGGTTAGTTGGGATTTCTTATCATTTTACCAATCTTGGAATTGAGATCCACTGTTTATGGGAGGATGACATCTAAGGATAAGGGATAGAAACTCCAAGGTAGGATAGGATATGATTCAAAAGTTTTGTCTGAGGTAAATGGTTACAATAGATCCTAGAAGATTATGGAAATGGAGGCTTCAGGATTCTCTCTCTTTTTCCCAAATTTCTAGAACCAATGCAGGTGCAAGGGGAGCAGCCTATAAGTGATCAATGCAGACCACAATGGAGAAACTTGTAGGTGAACGCACTACAACAAGAGGCTAGGGAGCATTGGTCCTAAAATTGGCTTAGATGATGCATTTTAGGGCAGAAGCTCTAGGGAATGAGAGATAATGCATATGGATTTGTGAAATGATGATGTAAAGGGGGAATAAGATGTTGATTGATCCCATTAGGAGGCATATTGATTAGATGTAACAAAATGGCCTATAACAGAGTGTGCCTTAAAGCACAAAGTCAGAGATGATGACTCATGAATAAAGTGCTTTACCTTGTGACAAGTTGCGATCAAGAACAACTGGCGAGATCGTCTTCTGTTACAACAAATTTACATCATGACATCCTTTTGCCCAGGGAGGCATACCCATACTCACACATAAGATAACATTACATGTATAATGATCAAAATACATGTCCACTGATGACTGATGGTGGACCAATGAATGGATGACTGTTAGTATGATCATGGCCATCATACATTGTGATATTTTATAATCCTAAAATTGCAACACAAATGGAAAAAACTAGATCTGGGGTTTTCTATCTCTTTCACATGAACACCCAACATACGAGTCTAACCATTTGAATCAATGAGTTGAGGTCAAACATGGTAGACACCATATAATTACCGATTGATGATTGTTGAACTGGTAAATCCCCTCTGCGGACAGAGGCGATCCCACTAGCCCAACATGGGTCTAGCAACAATCACACAACGCTAACACGTAGGTTCCTAATTGCACAAATCAGAGATCGATGATGATGGTCTACCTGGATTCCAACGCTAGTAGTTGTAGAAGAATCGACGCTCCCGTTCCTTTGCTCCGGCTGGTCACAATCCCCACGATCCACGTGAACGAACACCTGCACATGCAAAGAACGATACAAATACAAGCATAAAATCCAATATATGAAATTATATATCAGTCAGAAAAGACATAACTCAATCACCATTATAAAGACACATGAGTGGAACCATAATGATAGTCGTCTATTAATGAGTAAAAACAGAGAAAGATTACAACCAAGGTTCTGACGTTGAACCTCCTCTGACTGGGCGAGCAGCTATATACACCTTGCAAACACCTTTTCTCTCTCAATATTTCGGCAGCATAACCTCCCTATACTTCTCAATTCTCACTATCACTCTAGCATTACTTCAGCACTCACAAAGACTCTAGCAAAAACTCCCTGGTTTAATGCATGAGGATGGCCATTTATAGATGGAGAAGGGAGGAAAATACATTGTACAAGGACACCTGTTGTAGATTGGCATTATCCCTGAAAAGCCACTCAGCATAGTTTTCATGGATAAAAAATGACTTTCGACCTCTATCTTGAGGATTTTTCCTTCATAGAATTTCATGACAAAGGAGGAAAAAACATATGGATGCGTGCTGGCTAAAAATCATAACCAAATTTAGGTGGCGTGGGCTTTACTCTATGACAGAGCGTCAATGGGCGCGCCCCCTTTTAAGGAACTGAGTCATTGGCACGGGTAAGACACTGTGAACCCGCGCTAATGGAAAAAGGGCACTTTTTAGGGAAAATTTGCAAAAGATGTCTTCAGGGAATATGAAGTACATACTCAGGGGAACATAATGCAAGTGTTCTTAGGTTATGTCACTGGTCACAGGTCCATAAATGTGTCCTCCAATGTACGAAAACAAGGGTAACAGGAACGGTGACCAACGGTGACAAATTACTGTGTAACAGTCCTCCAGGACTGGGCCCTTAGCCTCCAGGGGTACACCACTTAAGATTGATCTAGGCTCAAAGATAAAAGAGTAACCAAGTCTGTATTAATGCATGAAATAAAATTACAGGAACTCAAGTCTTCAACAGAACATAAAGATCATAGTCTTGATCTTTCTTAAAAGAAATTACATAAAAAGTCCTCCCCCTAGCCAACAACGCTATCCCTTATATAAGGAAGATGACGGAGCTATCTAGATACATTAAATAGATAAAATAGCGATCCCTCAGGATGATTCGTAGAATCGTTAATCCTGCGTCACTTCTTTCCTTTTCTGCTCCGTGCTGGTATCTCCGCTTCCTTTCCTGGGTTGATCCATTTTGATCTGGTCTGCTTGCGGTCTCCCGTCAAAGGGACAACAGTTAGTTCATCCTTGTCTTTTCCTTTGGGATGGAAACCTTCCTTTTTTCCTCCCTCCTGCACACAGGAATGACAATTATCAGTGTTTCCTATTAATCTCTCGTGTTTCGTTATAAATCCTCATCATTATCTAAGTTTCTAATGCAAAAAGATTTTAAGTTCTTATGAAAAGATACTAAAATAACCATCAAAACATACCTTCCTTGATACTCCACACACCCCCCAGCTTACCCTTTTTCATGGCCTCATGAAAACATTGTATTTGACATGCAAAGCAGTGAGTGAGTAGGCTGGAGATGGAATCTCGTGTGGGGGCTTACAGCCGTGATGCGAAATTGAATGATCAAAGAAATAGCCTGTCTGGCCCTCAGGCATCTCATACATGGCTTGGTATCCGGGTGCAGGATGCCAAATGATTGGACTCCGGAACCTATATCCTAACCAGGATGGCCCTGCCCTCAAAACAATTTCGCATAGAGGGGAATCGTTAGAGCAAGCTTAAAATTCTCATACTTAAATGGTTCTCTGAGCTGGATGTTCGGATTAGATACTCGATATCGAAATTTAGCTGCTTCAACGGCAGGGTCTTTAATAGAGGAAAAATATTCAAGCCCCTGCCGAATGATTGCTTCATGCATGGGTCCTAATGCTTCAATCACTCTTGGAGCCCTCACGAGATTTCTATTTCTCCTCCATAACTGTTCTGGGTCTCTAGGCTCAGCTCTTACCCATAGGTCTAATCCGTTTTCTTGTCTTTGAAAAGCATTGTAGGCTTTAAGCCATTTAATTTGATTGACTGCAAATGAAATAAATGCTTGCAATTGAATATCTCCAACAAAAGGGCCAGGGTTCAGCTCAGTCTCTTGTTCTAGTACAAGGTTATGCAAGTAAAATTCACACAATAACCTTTGCACTTCTACCCCATAATGTTTACATCAATTTATAAAATCATTTATAGTGTTAATTTGTATAGGAGCACCTACTTTAGCAACCTTTATTTTCAATTATAAATACCTTTCCATTAGAAATAGGGCATAGTTCTTGGCAGGGGCTCTACATGCTAGGACGTCATTGTATAGAGAACACAAGGTATCCATCTGTTTAATAACTACATCTAATCTATGGGTTACCTTGGCAACTTTCTCTTGTTCCCTTCGCCATCCTTCGAAAGCTTGACTTTCGGATAAGTTGACGGTCCTTAGCTGTTGCTGTAGTTCTTCATATTTTTCTTGGGGGACCGTTTGCTCCCTAAGCTTTTCTGCTTCTTGCTGGGCTTGCTTCAAATATTTGTGAAGGGTTCTTGTATTCGGATCCTTCTTCCATGCATCCGTGGAGGCCGGGAGCTTTACTTGAACTTTCTTATTGCGCTGCTTCGAGTTCATAACCCTTATTACTCCCGAAGGTGGTGCCTTCGTCTGAACCATTTTATAATCCTTTTCAATTTTAACACGAACTCCAGCCCACTGCTATTAATTTTCAAATGGAACAACAGTCTGCTCTTCAGCTTCATTTGGAACAACAGTTTGTTTTTTAGCTTTATTTGGAACAACAATTTGGCTTTTGTCAGGGTTTTGAGCAGTGGGACGGATTCTGGTCCTCTGCCTCTTTCCCCTAAGGGATCTTACTGGTGTGGTCATACCTTTTCTTCCTGAAGTCCCTTTCACCCTTTGCCTTGCTTTTAGAATCCTAATCTGT
This sequence comes from Pinus taeda, assembly GCA_000404065.3. NCBI lineage: Eukaryota > Viridiplantae > Streptophyta > Pinopsida > Pinales > Pinaceae > Pinus > Pinus taeda. Next base: position 9,338 of record APFE030718505.1, on the reverse strand, counting down.
TGGTGGAGCTGGACTATTATGTTCAACAATGTCTGCTGTTGCCTTCGTAATTCCCTTATTTCCATCATCTCTTCAGAAAGAACAGCAGGCTGTTCGCTGTGGGTTGGACTGTGGCTAGCTTCCTGATTTTCTCCCTAAGGTGGCTATTCCGGGGTAAGAACCTTGCTTGGCTCTGTTATTTCTTGGGCTGATTCTTCTTCTGCCCTTATTTCCTCCAGATTTTCTTCTGGTGCCTTCTGATTAGGAACGGGTTGTTCCTGCTCAACATCTTCTGATATCTTCTCATTTTCTACTTCCGCCTCTTCTGCATGCAATTCCTCGGGTGTGTCTTTCTCCTGGGTTTTCTCTATGGCATGGAGGTTAGATGGACTCAGGGGTTGGCCATATTCGCCCATATTGGCCAAAATGTTCTCCAATTCATCTTTCCCTAACGGGTCTTGTAATGGGCTTCCTTCCTGCTGTTCCATTCCTCCCTCCTGCTCGGACTGCTCAACTTCTTTCTTCTCGTCTCTTTACTCTTCAGACTGCTCATCCTTTTCTTCTTCTCTCCCTGCAGATTGCTCTGCCTCCTCTTCTTCTTCTTTTGTTTCTGCCTCTGCAGACTGCTCTTCTCCCTCGACGTCTTCTTCTTCTGTTTCTGTCTCTGCAGACTGTTCTGCTTCCTCGTCGGTTTCTTCTTTTGTTTCTGCCTCTGCAGAACTGCTCTGTTCCCTCATTGTTTTCTTCCTCCATTTCTGTCTCTGCAGACTACTCATCTTCAATTTCTATTGCTTGGCTCGTGCCTTCCTGGGGCTTTTCCAGCCCTCCTCATATCCATGCGAGCCTTGCCGATTTTCTACGTTTTTCTGGTTGTTCGGGTGTACTAGCATCATGTTTCCGTTTTTCAGGTCCTTTTTCAGGTTGCTCTCCTGTGCAAGTGTCCTGCTTCCGTTTTTCTGAATGTTGGGGTGTGCTATCAACTTGTTTTCGTTTTTTCGGGCGTCCAGTTGTGGTCGTCCCTCTATTGATGATGGCAATTAGTTCTTCCCAGCTGCTCTGCTGCTGGGTGAGACTATAATTAACTATCAACCGAATTAATCTGTGGTGGCTAACAACTAATTCTACGTGTTGTGCCCTTTTCATACTTTGTGCAACGTCATGCAATAGTGAATTCAAGAATGCAGGTAAATTCACAGAACATTTTTTTTTTAAGACAGCTAGGAGTTTAAGATGTCGTGGTCTTACCACGTCTTTTTTGCCTTCACAAGTGATGTAGCTTTGGATGATTTTTTCCAATTCCACCCATGGCTCTCCTAGCATTGCTGGTAGCACCCCCTTTCCTCGAATTGTCAAACTCTGGCCCTCGTCCTGAAAGATTTCTAAAATCTTCTGCAGCCTTCCCTTCTTTATTGTCCGTACTGGTCCTGTGGCTGATAGTCCCATGACTCTTGCTATTATGTCATCGGTGACTGCTATTCGCCTTCCTCTTACTGTGGAGTAGTCTTCCTATAAATTCTGTAAAAATTCTCTCGCTACTGTTTCATTGGACTCTTTCAGGTGGTTGAGATAGGTCAACCATCCTGCTTTCTTCAGGATTCTTCGGGCTGCAGCTGAAATAGTTAATACTTGCGGTTCTTGGCGAACTGACCTTCCTCCCATAGTGTCACTGCAAATTCTCAAGGGAAAGGCAGTTGTTTGTTGAAACCTAGAGAAGCTGATGGTGTATTACTCGTTCAAATTCTAATGCTACGGCGTATGCAATGGAAATGGCTTCGAACAGCAGCTCATGCAGAAGAAAACAAAAATAGTAAAAGATAATACCATTGAGCCGTGCTGTACCTCAGTACATAATTTCTCAAATAACGGACTGACACGTGCTCTGGGGAATGATGAGGTTACCTCCCCCCCCGCAGTGTGATAGGCTGTCCCAACCGTCAAATAAGGGAGCAACGTCTATTCTGTCACGAGGTCTTTATGGAACAGCGTATGGCAATATGCCATGCTTACAAAAACAGCTTATTACTAAAATTGAGGTATAAAGTTAGATCCCTTTTAATACGTAAGGGACTGCGGTGATTTGATGGAAGTTCGGGGATAAGACATTTTCCATAAATAGCGAGTCTCATGCGGTCACTATCACTAGCTCCGTAATGATTGGCGATAATATATAGTCATGCGCTATATGGTTGGGTAATTATATAATTAATTATCACTGCATAAGAAACAAGAGGATGTAATCTTCTTACTTATTGGTGTAAAAATACGACTTCAATACCATTAACAGTGCTCTGCTGCCGACAGGTGTCCATAACCTTGGCAGAGCTATTTGTTTCACCCCTGGAACCATAGTCCTTTGTGTATGCTAGGAAACATTGTGTAATGTCAAAATGTAGGCCACTATGCTGGCTTGGTGACCAGTTAGTCATAATGCCATTCACGAGGGAGGAGCGAATAGTGGGCAGGCCGGATCGTGGTGAGACCTCCTGTTCCAAGGGTTATTTATTTGATATACCTTTTGGACCATTTCCCAGGTGTGGTGGCCCTAGTGGGAATGCCACTTCACTTCCATCCTGATGATCATGGTAGGCCAGCTCATAATGAGACTTCCTATCCTGCAATTTGACAATTTTTAGAAACCTTGTTTTGCTTCCTTCTTTTTTCTTCTTTTTTTTAATAGAGAGCCTTTCCTGTTTATACACAAAGGGTGGTTCAATGCTCCTTAAGAGTAGGAATGGTGGAAGAAGTCTTAATATCCCAATAGAAAGGTATAGATCCTTTGATCTTATTGCCGAATGATAATCAAAGAAGAAAAAAGAGAACCATCATGATACAGATAACCAATCAGAACGGAGTTAGTAGAACAATGGCAGCAAAATATGATAAATAAGTATGTCTTTCCCTGCGTCCTTTCACCAATTCAGGGTAGTCTCTTATAAAGATAGCGATTTATGATTTGCTGATTTCCGTATGCTGTGTTTTTGTTTCCATCACATAAGTGCATAGCCGTATTCCAAAAGACTTGAAAGAACATTAGCAATAAGCCTCCTTAATTTAGAATAGAAGGAACAAGCTGTTTCAAAATCATATGAGTAGTGCTCCTTTCAAGGAAGGGCACAACAACAATTCACATATATTGTTCGTTTGGAGAAAGGAACAGTAGAAATCAACGATGTTGTTCCTTTTGAAAAGGAATAGCAAAATCAAACAAGTGCTCTTCCTTTGGAAAAAGACCGGCATAAATAAAAAAGTATTGTTCCTTTTGGAAACAGCAAAAACACACAAGTGTGGTTCCTTTTGAAAAAGGAACAGCAAAAATCACAAGTGTTGTTCCTTTTGGAAAAGGAACAGCAAAAATCGCAAGTGTTGTTCCTTTTGGAAAATGAACAACAAAAATCACAAGTGTTGTTCCTTTTGGAAAAAGGAACAACAAAAATCAAAAGTATTGTTCCTTTTGGAAAAGGAACAACAAAAATAAAAAAGTGTTGTCCCTTTTAGAAAAGGAACAACAAAAATCACAAGTGCTGTCCCTTTTGGAAAAGGAACAACAAAAATCAAAAGTGTTGTTCCTTTTGGAAAAGGAACAACAAAAATCAAAAGTGTTGTCCCTTTTGGAAAAGGAACAACAAAAATCAAAAGTGTTGTTCCATTTGGAAAAGGAACAACAAAAATCAAAAGTGTTGTTCCATTTGGAAAAGGGACAACAAAAATCACAAGTGTTGTTCCTTTTGGAAAAGGAACAGCAAAATAAAAAAATCATAAGTGTTGTCCCTTTTGGAAAAGGAACAACAAAAAATTAAAAGTGTTGTTCCTTTTGGAAAAGGAACAACAAAAATCAAAAGTGTTGTTCCTTTTGGAAAAGGAACAACAAAAATCAAAAGTGTTATTCCTCTTGAAAAAAAAAGGAACAACAGAAGTAACAAAACGTGCTGCAAAGATATGTACAAAAAATAATTCAAGAAGTTATATACAAATTGTAAGGAAAAGTAAATTTCTTAGTGAGTTACAGGTGGAGAAGACTTGTCTTCCTCCCCTAAGATCTCCATATCTGAATCTTGGCGTAGTTGTTGGCAGAAGGACTCCTGAGTAAGGGGTTTGCGATAAAGACGGACTCGATGGCCGTTTGCCTTAAAGGTATATCCAGAACCATCAATAGTAATCAGGGTAAGGGTACCATTGTCATGTACTTTCTAAATTTCATATGGTCCCAACCAACGAGTTTGGAGTTTCCAGGGGAAGTCCTGAAATCTAGAGTCATATAAAAAAGCCCAGTCTCCTTCATGGAAGACTCTGTTTTAATGACAGCATCATGCCATTTAGCTCTCTGCTGCTGTATCAGGGCAGTGTGTGGAAGTGCAAAGAGCCTAATTTCATCCAGCTCATTAATCTGTTGTAGTCGATTAGTCTGTGCCTCAATTAAGTCTAAACCAACTTATTGTGCTGTTCGTAATGTCTGGATTTCAAATTCTATAGGAAAGATAGGTTGTTTTCTGAACATTAGCTGGTAAGGTGAGTGACCAGTCGTGCTTCTCCATGTTGTTCTATAAGCCCACAGTGCTTCAGGTAATTTGGCAGCCCAATCGCATCTATGTGATGCAACTGTTTTTGTTAGAATTGTTTCTATTATATTGTTGCTGCTTTCTACTTGCCCATTTGCCTGTGGGTGATATGGGGTGGTAATTTTATGCTGAACATGATAATTGTTGAGTGTTGCCGCTATTCTGTTCCCAGCAAACTGTGGCCCTCCATCTGTAATTATCTCTCTAGGGAGGCCATAGCGCACAAATAGATGGAGCAGGAACTGTATAACAGATTCTCCTGTAGCTCTAGGAAAGGCCTCTGCTTCAACCCACTTGGTGACGTATTCTGTTGCCACCAAAATGTATGGTTTTTGGTTTGATGGTGGGTTGATTGGTCCCACGAAATCAAGAGCCCAACACTCAAATGGTTCGATGACTAACTGTGGTTTCAAAGGCATCTCATCCGACTAACTAGGGCGTCCCGCTCTCTGGCAATTGTCACGTGCTTGGACAAATTTCTTTGCATCTTTAAAAATTGTGGGCCAATAATACCCTGTGTGTAATACTTTATGTGCAGTCCTACGATCAGTGAAATGTCCACCACATGGTTGGTCATGGCATGCTTTCAATATATCAAAAATTTCATCTTGTCGAACGCATCTCCTGATTTGCATGTCTGCCCCTGTGTGAAACAAATAGCCCCCAATCCAGGAAAATCTGGTACTTCGCTGGACAATCTGTTTTCGCTCATTAGGGTTTAGATGCTTTGGTAGCTTACCTACTGCTAGGTAATTGGCGACATCAGCATACCAGGGTGTTTGAACAACAATGACAAAGAGATGCTCATCTGGAAACTGATCTTCAACTGCTGCTGCATCGACTGGTTTTGGCATTCTTGAGAGGAAATCAGCTACTGGGTTTTCTTTCTCGGGTCGATCCTTGATTGTAATATCAAATTCCTGCAATAAAATCAGCCATCTAGTTATTCTGCCATTTGTGATAGGCTTGTTTGCTAAGTATTTTATGGCAGAATGATCTGTGTACAAGATAACAGGATATCCAGTGATGTAATGTCTGAATTTATTGACAGCATGTATAACAGCTAGAAATTCTTTTTCAGTGACAGTATAATTTAATTCAACGGGGGATAGATTTTTGCTAATGTAATAAATTGCATATGGTTTTCTATCCTCCTCCTATCCAAGGACTGCTCCAATGGCTGTATCTGAGGCATCAGATGATATCTGGAATGGAAAATCTCAGTTTGGTCCCCAAAGGACTGGGGCTGTAGATACGAGCTTCTTCAGGTCGTTGAAGGCACGTTCACATTTTCCTATCCAAAGGAAATCAATATTACCAGTTAGTGCATACAATGGTGCAGCAATACATGAATAATGTTCTATAAATCTTCTGTAATAACCAGAGAATCCAAGAAATCTACGTACCTCTGTTTGAGTAGTAGGAGTAGGAATAAGCAAAAGTATTTGGATTTTGGCTGGGTCTACCTGAATGCCAGCTGTTGAAATATAGTGTCCTAAAATAAGTCCTTTCGTCATCATCATGTAACATTTTTCATGGCTTAAACAAAGCCTGGTAGCTATGCAACATTGTAGGACTTTTTCTAGTGTCTCCAATGCTGGATCAAACTCATCTCCATATGGAGTAAAGTCATCCATATATACTTCCAGTCCTTCATTTATTATATCTGCAAAAATGCTAAGGATAGCCATTTGGAATGTGGCAAGGGCATTACATAAACCAAAAGGTAAAACTCGGTAGGTGAATGTTCCCCAAGGACAAGCAAAAGTAGTTTTTTCCTGATCTTCAGGGGCAATCTGTATTTGGTTATACCCACTAAAGCCATCGAGAAAAGAAAAGAATTTCTTCCCTGCCAAAGTATCCAATACTTGATCGATGAATGGGAGAGGAAAGTGATCTTTCTGCGTTTCCTTATTTAGCTCCTTGTAGTCCATGCAGATTCTCCACTTCCCATTCTTTTTCGACACCACCACAAGCGAGGAGACCCATTTACTATCAGAGATAGGGTAGATGAAGTTAGCATCTAAAATTTTTTGAAGCTCAGCTTTTACTACTTCCTTTGGATGAGGATTTAGTCTTCTCTGAGGCTGTCTAACAGGTCTTGCATCATTTTCTATGTAGATGTGGTGTGTACACAATTGAGGGTCAATTCCTTTCATATCAGGGTAATCCCATGCAAATGCTTCTTTATATTTTCTTAAGATATGGATGAGTTTTGTTTCTTGTTCGGGTGTAACGTCGACGTTAATGTTTAAGGTCTTTTCAGGTTCAATTTCCACAATTTTACTATGTGCAACTGAAGTGACAGGGATTGTGTGATCATGTGCATCTTTCAGAGGTTCCTCTTCTACTTCGTTATCAAATGCTGCTTTTATCATATGACACTGGGTACGAGATATGAGTTCAGTTTGACTAATGAAATTGTTGATGGCATCATCTTCTGTTTGGTCTTTGAACTATAGTGCTTCTTGTATAGTTAATGGAGATCTAATGTTGTTAGTAAGATATGATACAGGGTGCCTATTAGTTTTAACTATTGTGATGCTTGGCTGCACTGGGGGATATAATACTAAATTCTTGATATCCGCCCCCTTGGTTATGATCATGTTCCCTTGCCGACAACCGATATAATCATCAGCGGTAGCGAGCCAAGGTCTTCCTAAGATCAATGGATGTCCATCAAGTCAGGTTTTAGGATTTATTATCAGAAAATTAGTTGGGTATTCCCAGGAGTCAACTGAGACCATGACATCATGTAGTATGCCTTCCGGTCTAACCACAGACCGATCAGCCAATTCTAGCATAGTTGAGGTGGGTTCTGCAGATGTGATGCCTAGCTTTTGGCAATTAGCGGTTGTCAATATATTGATTGCAGCTCCAAGATCAACTAAGGCATTGGTTAGGGTTTGACCATAAATTTGAACAGTTACTATTGGGTTTCCTGGGTCTTCATACTTAATAGGTGTTTCCTT
>APFE030718498.1:239668-256577 GCA_000404065.3 Pinus taeda | reverse complement strand
TAGCGAAAATCCTCACACCGCACCGTCTAAACCTAAATCTCCTTGTGTCATTTGCAATGGAGACCACTATCACCGAGATTGTCCCTGCATCCCTCAGATCTTAAGGGATTGGTCTCCTCGTTTGCACAATTCGGTGTCGTCAACCTCTGATTGATGATGTTGAATGCACACCATCAACCAATGAAAGTGAAGCACCTGGACAGAAAAGGAATCCCATATTTCCTTGTAAATTGTGTGAAGGCAATCACGCCGTCCACTGTTGTCCCTTCCTTGACGAAGCTAAAAGAGTTTTGGATGACCGTCCTGCTTCACCGCTAAGGCTCCCTCCAGGATATAAAAAACCCTTGCCAAGTCCACCACTGGTTGAAAATCCAACTGGCCCGTCATTATGGTCAGCCGAAGCATCTATCTTTAAAAATGAACCCTCTGAATCCATACTAGACGAAAGTCAAAAGGTTGAGATGGAAGTTGACCCGGTCTTGCCTTCAGAGTGTTCATCTTCGAATGATATCATCACTGAAGAGAAAGAGAATGACACCGTTCAAATTATTTTCATAAACATAGACTCTAATGAACTTGGGGGCAGTCCACCCGTTCCTTTATCGTAGGAAGGAAGTTCATCAGAGTCATACTCGGCCATCTATTCGGTCCCACCTCCAAGCAACCTAGTCGTTTCCTTCGACTGGAATCTACTAGGCAGACCCCATTTACCAGCTAGTATACCATTCCGAATCATTTTACAAGCTTGCAGAATGGTCATGGCTGGTACCATCATCGACGAAGGGGCTTTTGTGAGTATCCTTTCCTCAACTTCTTGGAAAGCGCTTGGTTTGCCATCGCCTTTTCCTGAAATGAGAAATCTAATAGGCTTTGACAAAGGAACCAGTCGACCATTAGGGATCCTTCCAAATGTGCCCATTACTTTGAGAAGGAAAGCCATTCACATGAACGTGATGGTAGTTCAAGTACCCTTAGATTATAATCTACTCCTCGGACGCGACTATATTTATTGCATGGGAGCCATCGTCTCCTCACTCTTTAGAGTAATGTGTTTTCCGCACGAAGGCAAAGTGGTCAAGCTCGTAGACCAAATTTCATTCCCCGGTTCACACATCACAAATAGTCAAATGCCATCCCTAAATGGTCTTTTCATGTAAGGAATCGATCTCTAGTCTGTCCACTTGATGAGCGCGAGTGATTCAGGAGGATATGGCTGAAACCCAGGGGGCATGCACCCTGGTCTGTTTCGGCAGGAAAACCTTGGGTATAGAGTAGGTTTCCGCGGAGGATATATGACTAGTCTTACGAACCCGTCCTTACAGGAAAATGGGATTACCCTGGAATAAGATACCTTTGTTAAAGTTATGTGAGTGGAATGCGTCTGCCCCACTCACCTTTGTCTGTTTTGATAGACATCGCCAAGGAAGCATTTTGTCTGCAACGCGGATAGAACTTTCATGGTAACCTGCGAATTTTTAGCTATACCTGGGGGCATGCAAACCACTTGTAAGCAAGCGAGAAATGACCAACTAACGTTATCTCTATGATTCCGCTGACTTCAACTGCCTAGGTCAGGTGAGTGGCCAAAACCATTCATCTTTGCAGAGGCCACCTGGGCACTGACAAAGTAAAGGTAAAATTTTCCTACCTAGCCTTGGTAGTGATCTTAGTAGTTGAGTAGAGGGACATGGTTGGTTGTTCCTAGCTTGCATGCAAGAGGCTTTGGGGCAAAGCTTACAAAAGGTGCAAGCCCCATAAAAAATGGCATCTTGAATGAGGCATCCTTATTATACGACTAGCGAGCAATGTTACCGCAGGGTTCAAGCTCGTTTAAAGATAAACCCGCCATGAGAAGTTTTAGCGCATAGTTCAAGCTCATTAAAAAATAAATATAAGCCATGAGAAAATGTTTCCCCCAGAGTTTAAGCTGATTAAAAAATGAATCGGTAAATAACCATTGTGAATGCCTTATCGCCAGCTTTTGAGCCTTGGTCGTGTTCTCATTATCACCTCCACTTTGTTTTTAGCCGATCATTCACCTCCATATGATTGTTTACCCTTTCGAGGAACATCTGCGAAGAGTGATTCTATTAGCCATCCTTGTGACACTGCCGTGATTGGAAAATTCCAAACCTTACTTGGAATCAGCCGCTACCCGAAATCATCACTTGTTCCTCGAAAACGAGTCTCCTTTAAGCTCTTTTCAACTGACTCGTAAAATATGAAAAGGTTGCCGAGCGATTAGCCTCTCCGGCTCGTTAAAGTCATCGGAAGTGCTATCCCTCCTCTAGATTTTAATCTTTTTGGACCTGAGGGATTATTACATAAAAAGATCGAGCACTTGTCTTGTTCGGCTCGTTAAAACTATAAAAAATTCATCCCTTTCGTATTATTTTACGCTTTTTTGGACTTAAGGCATTATATGATGAAAAAGAATATTTGGAGTTTCCTTTCTGTCCCTTTTAGATTCTCTAAAATTGAAAAGGACCGAGTTATCTTTGTTGTTAAACTCATTAAAACCCAATAGTGACAAACTCGTCCAGACGGACGAGAATGAGTTTCATTGTCATTAGGCTCTTTAAAATATAGTGACAGGTTCGCTCGAAGGGCGGATTATAGAACAAGCATAGGTTATCCTCCTCAAGCTTGACAAAAATAAAGAGGTACTAGTCAGCAATGACTGCGGAAAATTGGGAAGAAAACTTTAAAAAACGTTATTGGTAGCAAGTCGCTCTTGAACATGACACTTTCTCTCTACATCCAAGCCGAGTTAGGTTGTTCCGTTCACTGGTCATATCACCATTGGTCCGTCACACCATCCATCTTTGGGGTTAACACTACCAATCCATCGTCAGTGTCGCCGATATGTTCAAGAGAAGTCATTCAAAGAATTCACCTGTGTCTCACCCGCTGCAATACATTCACGCTCCATTCTTTTCATGACCACCACCCTGAACACTGTATCATCAGATTGTTTTCACCTCCAAAATCATTTGCTTCATTCCATGTCGTAGATGTCGGATTCATTAAGGCCCTCCTACGACATGTCACTTCTTGTCGACATCAGCTCATTATCCAAGAAGTCGACCTAGGAACAACCCTTTCAATACTTTGAAGCTTGCATGCCACAATGGCAAGTTTCTCACTTTCGGCAATAGGTTTACACTAGTGGCCTTCGACCAAGAGATTTTGCATGGTGTTCGACGCCAAGTCATTTTTCACACCACGCGAATTGTACTGTAGTACCTTGAGGGTCATTGTCATTATTGGTGATTCCTCTCACGCTTGTTAACAACTTACATCATTGGCTGGTAATGAGGTGATGTCTTTCCATTTTCGACTCCAGAACATTTTTCACATGGATTGACTTGTACTCCGAGTGAAGATTGAACAAGTTTTGAAGACCCCAGATCTAGTTTCATCCATCCGGGCTACGATATATTCAGGAATATAAAGACATCAAAGGTACATCATTGCCGAACATGTGATCATCCAAATCAAAGGATGATGAGTCTGAATCATCAGTGTGCTACACAAACGATTGTCTATCCTATGTACATGAAAATGAATTTATAAAGCTCAGCATGGGAATGCCTGCCTCAAATAGATCATGAAAAATATTATGAAGATAATGTATTGTATTGTATCTTATTATAGATCACCTCCCAGCTCGAAAAAACTTTGGATCCGCATGGTAAAGCATTTCACCGACATCAAAAGATTAACAACCTCATGCATTAGGGGGCAACTGTTATAGACATTTTTGGGCACTGCAAGCCCAATCATAAATTTCCATAAACGGAGGGCTCCTAAGTCCCTGAAAGTGTTGCTTCACTACCTAAAGGAACAAGGTCAGCTGATTACATCATCTCCCAGAAGTTCTCCACTAAAAACTGCTCAGAAATGGTCAACACTGGACCATACTGAATACCCAGTGCAGAGGGTGTGATGCATATCACCTTCCCAGTGTACAGGGTGTGATGCATACTAAATGGCCCCTCTGTAGGGTTCGATGGGCGAGAATGGACAAATGGCAGGGACAATTTGCGAGGTGGAAGATCATGGAATCTTCCAAAAGCTTCCCCTCTGACACTTGCCTCTCTATTTTCGACTAGGGATGAGTAAGAGATAAGCAGTCTCCAAGTGGAATCAAGAACTATCAAAGAGAGGACACTAATCAAAACCCCATAATATAACTCACCTCCCTGCAATCATCTATATATGGAGCCCTCATCACAAAGATCCAGGGGCTGGAATCTTATATCTTATAGAGAAGTGTTGTTGGTTTTCTGGTGAGACTTCATAGTGTTGGGTGATCTAAGCTTTACTTGAGGTGAAGAAGGGTTTTCTTGCTGGAGGATGATGTTGGGTCAGAACTATTGGTTGTAATCCTCTTGCTATTCTTGATATTAATAAAGCTATTCAAGTTTTTTGCCATATTCTTGTATGTTTAATTATATATGCATTTGTATGGTTAATACATATCTGGTCCTGTGTTATTTATGAATATAGATCTTTGTTCTTCGATAGTAGTATGTTGCTTTGATTCCACAGGTGCTCTTTGAAACTGGGTAGACGAAGAAGAAGCGGAAAAGATCTACCAAGAAGGGGAGGAATCAAACAAGGGAACCAAGCGCAAGACTAAGGTTGGTGTCCTTTGTTCCACTCTTATCTATTTTCATAAAGGAAAGCGAAAGTAGACTTTACTTGTTTGCTTCTAAGATAGCTACTAGTCTTAGTGGGAATAGTAGCTCCGAGTGGACACTATGCCCGATAACACAAGTGCCCTCCTAAAGGAGAGGTGTGAAATTTCAAAACAATATTTTGTTTGAGTTTGGAATTCTTACAAATATATAAGCATCTTTGTACCATAATGAATCATTTTTCCAACTAAATGTATTAGATGTACTAGGATCTTGCTGCAACTTTTGAATAAGCATCCACACTTCTTCGTCATTCTTCCATTCATCCCTTTCTTCAGTTATCCAATTTGATTAGATAATATAAATGTCACAAAGAAATCCTTCGACATCCTCATCCTTGCTTGAGAGTGCATCTACAACAACATTTACTTCCCTGTTATGTAGATTATTTCAAAGTCATAACCCAACATGTTTGTGACCCATTTTTGTTGCTCTTCTGAAGATAATATTTGTTCCAAAAGGTATTTAAGATTATCATGATCTACTTTTACCTTGAAGTTTCTTCCCATTAGGTAAGGTCATCATTTCTTTAGTGCATGTAGTATTGCCAACATTTCCTTCTCATAAATAGGTTTGTGTACATACTTTCCTTTGATTCGGCGAATTTCAAAAGTAATGGGTCTTCCTTCTTGCATTAAAATAACACCAACACCATTTCCTGAGGCATCACATTCCACAATAAATGTTTTTGTGAAGTATGTCATAGCTAAGACCGATGCTTGGCACATTGCCCGTTTAAGATGTTAAAAAGCCTTAGTTGCTTCTAGCGTCCAAGAATATGCTTCTTTCTTCAGCAATGTTGTTAGAGGTGCTGCTATTCTCCCATAATTCTTCACAAACTTGCGATAATACCTTTAGTTGGAAATCCTTGAATATTCTTTATGGTTGTGGGGATTTTCCATTCCTTAATGGCTTTAATTTTGTTACGGTCTACTTTAACACCCTTGTGAGATAAAATATGACCCAGATATTCCACCTCCTGTACTCCAAAGAAACATTTGGAGGGTTTTGCATATAATTATTTCTCCTCCAATATTTTGAGCACCTGGTCAACTTGTTGAACATGATCCTTCCAAGACATGTTGTACATTAGTATACCATAAAAAAAATACTAACACAAATTTTCTAAGGAATGGTTTCAAAATGGAATTCATAAAACCTTGAAAATTTGTAGAAGGTGAATTGGTAAGGCCAAAAGGCATGACAAAAAATTCATAATGACCCTCATGAGTTACTAAATGTTATTTTTGGAATGTCTTCATTCATCATTCTAATTTGATGATATCCTGAATGAAGATCCAACTTGGTGAAGTAAATTGGTCCATGTAATTCATCTAAAAATTCTTCAATGACATGAACGGGAAATTTATCTTTAATAGTGAGCTTGTTGATCTCCCTATAATCTGAACACATGCGCCATGATCCATCCTTCTTATGCACCAATGCTACTGGAGGAAATAAAGAACTTTGACTAGGTTGAATTATACCAACCTCTACCATTTATGCAACCATACATTCAATTTCACTCTTTTGGGTGTAGGGATATCTATAAGGCCTGATGTTTGGAGGAACACTTCTGGAATCAAATTAATAGCATGATCATAATCATGAATATGTGGGAGGCCTTTAGGAGTCTCAAATACCTTGGAACGATGGTCCAAGACTTTTTGGAGATCTGGATAAATAAATGATTTTGATGTTTGAGTCTCTACTGAGAATAATTGTGTAATTACACCCAATTGTTATTTCTTTAGACGTTTTTTCATGCCATTAGAGTTGATTATATTTCCTAGTTTCCCTGTGATACCCCTTAATTCAACTTCCTTTCCTTTCCAAAAAAATTCAAGAAACGTTCTTGAAAATTAAAAGTTATCATACCCAAATATTGTAACCATTGGACTCCTAGTACAACATCAGCACCACCCAATGGAATGGAAAGCATTGGAATATTCAATACATATTCCCCCATGGTTAGCTTGATATTATGGCATTTTCTGGAGAAATTTATAGTTCCTCCATTTTCAACCATCACTTGACACTCCGGTGTTGGATATAGGAAGTAATTCAATTCCTTGGCTATCTTAAAATAAATAAAATTATGGGTACTACCCAAATCAATCAACACTATTACCTTTTTCTTCTTGACATCTCCTGCTGTATTGAGAGTTTGAGGAGTGGTAATTCCTGCCAATGCATTACAAGATATGGTTGGGTCCATTTCTTCTTTCTCTAGGTTTGGTTCCTAGTGTATATTCTCTTCTTTTAATGTTTCTTGTTCCTTTTATTCCTCTTCACAATATATGTAAAATACTTTCTTCCCAGCACAATTATCACTTACCATTATATTCAATTTTGGGAAGTCCTCAATGTGCTCCACTATTGAATGCTTTTGTTTTAGAGTTATCAATTGGCTAAAGAAGGTGTTTCTCTTTGTATACTCATAATTTTATATCATTTCCTTCATAAAAATTGACCCAAGCAACAAGTGGTTTACGAGAACAAATCCATTGATAACATACAAACTTATTGGGTTCTAAATATAAAGTTTCAATGTGTACCTTTTGTGTGTGTTGCACATTATGGAGATTAAAATATTGTTGCATTTGTACTATCCAAGTTACTGGATCTTTTCCATCAGACTTCCTCATATCAATCTTTGGAATATGGTGGGTCTTCAATCCAATGTTAGTGTCTATGAAAGCATTATTAACATTTTTTTTTTCTCATCATGAGTTTCATTTAATATCTTTTCACCATTAGGAAGCAATTCTTGTAGCAACTTTGTCAAACCTTCCATGTTTGCATTTAAACCATCCTTCAAACCTTCCATGTCTACTTTTAATACATACTTCATACCTTCCATGTCTGGTTTTAAACCATTCTTCAAACCATCCATCTTAAATTCCATTTCATTTTTGGTTACTCTTTGCGAGAGCAAAATTTGTTGCACCTTGTCTCCTAATTTTGATATATCATGTTGCATTTCTTCCTCTTCTTCATGCATCATAGTAGATATTTCTAGTTGCTTACTAGGTGTTTCCATTTCTTTTTCTTTGAGTCATTTTGGAATCAAACAATGAAATTGATGCTTCAATATGCCCCTAGAATCACTTCAACCCGATTTTTCAAACAAAAATTAAGCAAATTTAAAAACAATACACACCTTTTTCTTGCTTTGTAAGAGCTCAATATTGAACCTATTGTATCTGCATAAATTCGAATCCCCATGGTATGAAATTAGGTCCTATGATATCTTTATGATTCTTCTTTCCAATTCCACAAGTCAGACCAAATTTGGATTCTTCAAGTCAAATTTATGTCCAATCTCCCATGATGACCTGATTATGGATTGGTTCCGTAGAGAAAACTTGTATGGACTACCACATGTCACTGTTTCAACCTTAGGCCCTAAAAATGATACAAAAGATACTAAAATCTTTGTGATTTTCGCCACTTTTTATGAAATTCAAAATTGATGCTTATGGAGGAAGATATGACAATTTTCCCAAGGTCACATATTTGAGACGAAATTCTTGATCATGCAAAAACCATAACTTCTTTGGACCACATATCCGAAAATATAGAGAACCAAGATATGAAGTTTTACATTATGCTCATCAAGATTTCAGTTCTGAATGGTAAAAATTTAAGCGTCTGAAACTTCGTAAAAAATAAATAAATCGAAAATTCCACGACACATGTTTGCAACAACGAAACCCTAAAACAAAAAGCTCTGATACCAAATGTTATGCAACCAGCTTACAAGTAGATAGATCAACATCTTAAAATTTATCCTCTTCAAGGTGGAAACCTCCTTTACATTACATAAATTAATAATTCTTAGATTTATTCAAATGACAAGACCTGCTTTTTATATATAGGAGTCTAAGGGGTCACAATATAATCAGAGCCTACATAACAATAATAAAGTAAGGGCACGACAATACAAATAGTGAGTTTCTATGGGGCAAAATAATGAAAATATGGGGACTACATAGGCACAACAATAAAAATAAGGGGGATACACTAATACTAACAATAAGGGCATACACTAGTAGTATAGGGACCTAACAATGGGGCTTTCTTGGTAGTGGCTAGAGTCTTGGAAAAACCTATAGTGATTTGATAAGCCACTTATTGCAGTACTACTTTGTTAGTGATGAATGTTGGCAGAGAATGTGGATGTTTGTAGGAATTGTACACCTTCATATAAGTAGTGTCTCCAAGAGTGAGCCAATCAGTGATGTCTTGCAAACAATATTTGGATCTATCATACATGCATGGGGGGTTTGTGCCAAAAAGTATATGATATATGGGTGAGAAGAAGTATTTAGTGATCTTCTCATACATCTCCCTATATCCTGTATTCCAAAAATGATTATAATATATGTGTATAAGCAAGTCTTGATATGTGCTTCATTTCCAAGCCAATCCTTCAAAATCACATTTTACACACAGTGCATCCAATGGGTATGAGGCCATATAAAATTGTGACTTCTCCTTCCTTGGTGGATTCCTTGTTTCTTGGACATTAGATTTAATGGAGGATGCTAATGTATTCACCCAGTTAAAGATATTTCCTTTAGTGGCATAGTCTGCAAAACATAGTTGCTAGCATTTGATATACTTTTCTCAGTGACTTGGTCTTGCATATTCCATCTAATTTAAGCTTGAACCTGCTTGATTCTAGCTACTAAGACTTCAAAATGTATTTTACTGATTTATCAAATTTAGCTAACCACCTCGTATTGAAGGTTTCTTAATGTCTGGGCAACTTGTAATATTCTTCTATGTCATCTATTGTGAATGATGATATCGGTTCTCCTTGATCACTTTTGATTATAGATTGTTCCTCATCAGTGTGCTAAAGAATCCACTCCATAGTTTTTGCACAAGGTAAGACTAGAAGATGTGTGGCAACTTTATGTAACTAGTATTTTTTCACATTGATACAGACTTGGAATTCTTCTTCATCCTGTGGAATGTCTTTCCAGGACAATTTCGTGTATATATCACCCCAAGCTATCTTTTTTGTCTTGTCAATATAGAAGAGGTTTTTGCATATCCACTCTCCCAGAACTTTTTTCAGATCCTCTTATAGTAGTCGAGCCATTTTGCAAGAAGAAGATTATATATTGAAATAATTTAAATCAACATTACCTAACATCTTGAAAATATTCATTAGAAAATAAAATTTTAGATAAATCCAATGCTAACTACTTGTTTCATTTGAAATTGCAAATCTACAAAGCAGTAATGTGATGGCTTAAATTGCAATTTAGGAGAGTAAGGCTAGTTAAAAATCATAGAAGTAGAGGCTAGCGGCAGATCGTAGATATAGGTATTAACAGTGCTAGATCTACCAACATTTAGGGGATCTCCCCGATATGATGTCCCAGCTAGACCTAAAACCATTTGGAGTAGGAGTCCCAACAATGGGTGGTAGTGTAATGCATTTGACCGTGGTAGCACGCAAAGGTAAGTATGATAAATTTGGGTGAGGGCAAGTGTGTGACCCCATGGAGAGCCAAGTTCCATGCATGAAGGTTCTAACACACGAAGGGGAAAAGGATGTGCACCCCTTAGAATCCTGTAATAGTACGTAGCTTGAAAGGAACACACGAGTGGAGTGACATCACAAGCTAAAATGAAGAATAGTCCACAAATTAAAGTGATGAGTTAATACAACAACACACTTTCAACATGATTCATACAATTCCATACAAATTACTTCATAAGAAAATGTGTAAGTTAAACAACATACATTGCTAAAGCAACCAAAATAGTCCAACTACATTAAAAGCATATGCATGAAAGTGTGTTGGCTCTTATATTATTATTATAAGTGAAAGTTCCATCCATACATACATCATTGATGACCACTAGCCCCAATAGTGGAACATTATAGTCAAGAACACCTGCTCCTCCAAAGAAGTATACTTGTTGTACGCTATGGAGAAGTCAAGGCTCTTCACAATACTCCCAAGCCTTCTCTAAGCTTAAGCCTAGCCAAATGCTTGGCTCCCAAAAGCACCTTCTATGAGTTACGAGGTTCAATTTATAACAAAGGGTGAGGTGACCCTTGAAAGTCCCCTTTGCAACTTTTTGACTCTCCTCGTGACTCTTCAACTTCTTTACAAGTAACTCATTGCATAACATTATGACCTTTCACATTCCACTAATGACACTTGGAATTTCACTTACATCATATTTACAAATAATATTACATTTCCACATGTACCCATGTAAGAAAAAATAGTCTAGAGACAACCTAACAAGACAAAACACTATGATTCCAAAGTTTGGGGAAAGACCAACCTGGAAACCTCCACATGGTGATTCTCAGTCACCTATTGATGCCAAGCTTAGCACTGTGTGATGGTGTCTTTCTGATAGTGGACTCTTTCCTCCATGGAATCTAGGTATATGGTCTTGGAACCTATATCCAACTCATTCTAAAGCATGTATAGCATGATGTTGACCATGAAAAGACGACCAATGTACTTTTTCATGTTATTTGCGCTTAGCTCCAAGTCATCCCTGGTGGCTTGTCACCTTAGCTGCTCCATGTACTCATCAATCTCTAGTTGAAATTGGTTCTTAGGTTTAGCCTCGGTGAGGGAACCGATTGATGTGATCCTATGCATTCTCACCATGACATCCAAACTATTGTACAACCATGTATACAATGCCTATATGCTGCTAATGAATGGAACGAGCTGCTCATAGTTCTGGATCAACATTTAGACCTTTTCTTTCTCTATCTCTGCCTATGGCTTCATATTCCTGGCTAAGTGAAGCGGGGCCCCTTTGTACCACATTTTCCACTCTTGCACATGGGTAGTGGTAGTGTGTATGTTATTGAGTGTTTGAAAAAACTTTTTTCTCCACTGTTGTAGGCCATGCACACAGACAACTGGATTATGCATGGTGACAAATCCATCATAGAGCTTATGCATGTTACTCTCAAGTGTTAATACTTCAACAAGTATCGCTTTCCTCATCTATCCCATTACAGAAATGCATTCTCTGATGATGGTCAGAGTTATTCTACCTATTGTCTAGAAAATTATAGTTTCTTTGCTAGTTGTTGATTTGATAATCACCCTATGAGTGACATCAGTTGAAGGTTTATTAAAAAAGGTATTACAGACTCATGTGCAGGTGTGTGTTCTGTGTTATTTAAGCAACGAATCGTTCAAATTGCTAACACACAGACATTTAAATGGAAAGATAGTAGATAAATACAGTAAGAAAACACAAAGACATAAGAATTTTAATAAGGAGTTCACCCTATTCTCCAGGGCTACATCTCTGGTCCAAATTTCAGTGGTGGCCTTGTTTTATTGTGTCTTTAAGCAGAGAATTACAGTGCAGGGACTCAATGTGAGTTCTCTTGAAGCAAGTTCGCTTGGCAGGGTGGTTCTTGGATTCCCTAAGCCACTGGAGTACACAGACTCTTCTTCTTCCTACCAGCTCTATGACCTTCTGGTCTATAATGGAAAGAACCAAATGTAGTGCTCAGTCCGGATAGGTTCCTCTATGGGATGGCTTGAATCTCTCAAGCTCTCTGGTGCTCGATGCTGCCGCTGGTCATCTCGACCCTCTATTTTTGTCTCTCAGTGTTCAATCCTCCTCTTGAGGTTTTCTCTGATTGACTCCAACAACCCTGTATTTTGTCTCTATTCATGGCTTTTAGCCATTCGTTCCAATGCCTGTTTGATTCCTCTTATGCCTCTTTCGATTCACCTTTTGCAGCTGCACTTGGAGTTCCCTATTCAGCGTCATCATGGAGGCTTAGGGAGTGGCCACATGTCCTCCTCTAAACGGTGCTAGCATGCTTCATCAGTTCATTTCTTCAGTTATGTCGTGGACGCATTCCTCCTCCACTATGGCGATCAAACGGATTCCAAATCCTTCTAAAACGTGGCATATTCCTTCATCAATTATGCTTCCTCCATCGGGCACGATCTCAGTCATCCAATCTGGGTCCCCCAGATCCAACGTCATACGCACGTATTGCGCGGTTGACTTGCTCGACCGATAGTGCGGGATCAACAATTATTTTCTCTCTCCTCCACTTGCCATGCGTCAATTGGTGTAAGGAGTCGCTCCGCTCTCATCCAAAACCTCTTACCGTTTGAGGGCACCCCGATCAAAACCATCGGTTTCCAGAGCATGGGTCCTGCCTTTGTACGTTTAGAACTTTCTGCCTTTTTCGCCCGTGGTTTTCTGGCTCACCATGCATTCGTGTGCTCGGGTTTCCTCCTTCACGGCCCTGTTTGCCTAGCACATCAAAAACCTCCTTATTTTCTTGATCCGAGCCTCCCAGGGGCTACTTTGACCTCCCGTGCAGTCTCCATGGGCCTCAGTCAGCGCACTTTGACCAAGGTCCTCATCGTTCCATGTTGGCTACCATTGCCACTCGTTCAGGGTGTTTTTGATTGTTGTTTTGGAATTTTTAGAGATTTTTCCTGACCTAATACAGTCATAGTTATTTGACAATTCTTGATGGATCCAATTCAGATCACGACCTTCCCACTGAAAAGCTTTTGGACCACCAAAAGTTGGTGTTCTTTCAAGCATCAACTAAGTGAGGAAATTGTTGTCTCACTTGCCCAATCTCAATCCACTTTGCACTGCTCGACTTCGAACCTTTGAGTCCAATTCTGAGGTACTCGACATTTCCTCTTCACATTTTCCTCACCTTCCTATCCAAGACTGTGTCTTCTTGCAATTCATTTAGATATTCAAGTAGCAGGTCATCAATAGAAGGAAATTGACTTTGCTCTTCAAGATCCTCGATCATTGAACGTTCAAAAAATCTCAAGCAATCTGCATTTACGACTGAGTAGATGTGCATGTAAGCTAGTAGATCAAGGTGAAAAGCATTTTCACCAATCTTCTCAAGTATCCTAAAAGGTCCATACCTAATAGGCTTTAGATTTTTACCTTCACCTTGCATCCTGTCCTTGCTGATATACAGCCAGACTTGGTCTCCAACTTGAAAACTATGCTCCATCCAATGCTCGTCATGCCTAGCCTTATACTTGGCCTAGCTCTTTTCCAGTTGTTCCTGTACTGCCTAGTGGATCTCCTAGATATGTTCAATGAACCTAGTTGCTTTGTCCACATCACTGTGTCTATCAACCATGGTACCTTTACCAAAGAAAAAATCCAGAGGAGACCTTGGTGCGAAACCGAAACAAGTCTCAAAAGGATATCTCTGTGTAGAAGAGTGTTTAGCTCTGTTGTAAGCATGTTGCACATAACACAAGTGTTCATCCCAAAGCTTAGGATGTTTGCTGCAATATCCCCTGAGTAACTGGATCACTGTCCTGTTAACTACTTTTGTCTGGCCATCGGTTTATGGATGAAAAGCTATGCCTTTCTTCAGTTGGGTGTCCATTAGCTCCCATAAACTTGACCAAAACTTCCCCACAAATCAGGTGTCTCGATCAGATACAATATAAGTGGGTAATCCAAAATGAACCCATACATGTTCAAAGAATAATTTTGCAGTTTGTTCAACTATAACCTGTTTATTACAAGGTATCAAAATACACATTTTGATGAACCTATCCACAACCACATGCAAATAATCATGACCTTTCCTAGATTTAGGCAGTTCTCCAACAAAATCCATGGAAACACTTTCCCAAGGTTGAAAAGGAACTGGTAATGGAGTGTACAAGTCTAGTTTTCTATTGCTAGGCTTGCTTTTAGCACACATAATACACCCTCTTGTATATCTAGAAACTGTCTCATTCATTTTCGACCAACAACAAAAAGTTTGTAGCTATGCAACTGTTTTACTTACCCCAAAGTGACCTGATATCATAGAAGTGTGTGCCTCTCTAATTATCTTTACTCTCTCTGTTTTTGGAATGCAAAGTTTCCCACAATGATATAAGAGTCGGTCCTTCACATGATAGTCCAATTCTTCTACCTTTCTTCCTTGACTCAAAGTTGAATATACATATTTAAAGTCTATATCTTGAGCATACTATTCAATGTAACTTTCATGTAGTACAAAATTATGCTTAAGTATAGTAGATGCATTTATAATGGGTCTAGATAACATGTCTGCAACTTTGTTGTGTATGCCCTTTTTATATCTGATGACTAAATGAAATTGTTATAGAAAACCCATCCATATGTAGTGTCTTGATCACTGTAACTTAGTTTGGGAGTGTAGATATTGAAGTGGTTGATGATCACTATGTATTATTGTCTCTTTGCCCATTAAGTAATGTTTCCACTTTTTCACACTCTGAACTAATGCATACAATTCTTTATCATATGTAGGATAGTTAACTACTGCAGGATTAAAAGTCTCAGAATGATAACATATGGGTTTATCATGCTGTGTCAACACTGCTCCCATGGCATAGTCACTGGCATCTGTTTGGATTTCAAACGGTCTTTGTAGATAAGGCAGTGCTAGTACAGGTGCTATACTAATCTTTTCTTTCAAGGTGTCGAAGGCTTTCTGATGTTTTCCTCCCCACTAAAACGCCTTGTTCAATCTTGTCAAAGCATGTAAGGGAGCTGCAATTGAGGAAAAATTAGAAATGAACTTCCTCCAATATTGTGCTACTCCTAAGAAGCTTCTCACTTCTATAGAAGACTTGGGTTTAGGCCAGTTTACAATGACTACCACTTTAGAGGGATATATTTTCAATTCACCACCCCCTACTATATGACCCAAATAATTTAGAGATGTTTTGCCAAATTCACATTTTGAGAGTTTAACATAAAGCTTTTCTCTTTTCAAAACATCTAATGTCTGCTTAACATGCTTTAAATGTTCTTCCCACATTTTACTAAAAATCAGAATGTCATCCAGATACACAATAACAAAATCATCAAGAAAAGGCATGACTACATCATTCATTAATCTCATGAAAGTAGCAGGGGCATTGGTCAAGCCAAAAGGCATAACCAGCCACTCATGCAATCCCTAATTTTTTTTGAAAGTAGTCTTCCATGCATCTTGCTCTGCAACTCTAACCTGATGGTATCCATTGTGAAAATCCATCTTGGTGAAATGAACAACTTCCTTCAATTGATCTAAAAGATCATCTATGCGAGGAAGGGGATAGCGATTTTTTATTGTTATCTTATTCAATGCTCAGTAGTCAATGCACATTCTCCACGAGCCATCTTTCCTTCTCACCAAAACGATTGGTGACCCACATGGTGATGTGCTAGGCTTGATGACCACCTTCTCAAGCAACTCCTGCACCTGCTTCTTGATCTTAGCATTCTCTAGAGCAAACAACTTGTACATCCCAATGTTAGATAATGGAACATCTTGCTGCAAAATAATATGATGTACTATATCCTTTTTGGGTGTTAGACCTTTAGGTTCCTGAAACAGGACATCATATGAAACAATCTTTTCTATATCAGCTTGTTGCTGAGCATTACAACCCTCCAATGCATTGGTTTTATCAAGTTTCTTTTCCTTTACAACCATTAGTAAGAATTGTTTCCATGAATTTATCATTCTTTTCATCTTCCCTGAGTTTATGAGAGTATAATTATTCTTGAGCTTATGAGCTCTTACAAAGTATTCGATTCCATCTTTAACAAGTAGATACTTGTTCTCAGCTCTATAGAAAATAGCTTTTCTATCATACAAGTAAGGACTTCCTAAAACAATTCCACATATCCAAAGGAATTATGTCTAACTCAACCTCATCTACAAATGTTGACCCAAAAGAAAACTTGAGTTTGCATTGTCTAGTCACTTGTAGTTGTGCTCTTTATCATTCAACCATCCTAATGGGTATGGTTTCTTGTGAGGTGTAGTTGCTAATCCCAGTTTCTTTACAATTGCTTTAGAAATCAAATTTACTTGTGAGCCACTATCAAACAAAGTATCAATATTTTGATATTTGGAAACAAGTCGAATATGAAAAAGCTCATGTCTTTTTCTCTCCTGTTCTTCATCAATAACAGATTGAGTAGAATTACTAGTAGATGCTTTAGAATTCTTACCTTTTATACCTGTGGCTGCAATGATGAGTCTGACCCCAAATCTTTCTGAATAGTTGCAACAGTCTTCTTCTTCTTACCCTCGGTCTTCTTAGGTCTCAGCTCTAGATGCAGAATCCAACAGTGCTCATCATCATGCCCCTCCTTTTTACAGTGAGTGCATGAAGCTTTGCCTTTCTGTGCAGTGTTAGCCTTCCTTGCTT
>APFE030718498.1:176018-237076 GCA_000404065.3 Pinus taeda | reverse complement strand
ATTAGTGAATTAATTAATAACTAATTCACATCACTCATCACTAGTGTATTTGTTAGTTAGACTAAATACAACTAGGTCAACTAAGTCAAACTGAACACAACTCCATCAACTCCTCATTCAACTCCACCAAACTCAATCACTTGAGTTCTAACTGAAGTCTTTCATGCAATAGCTCAAGTAACCCATAAGAAAAGCGTATTTCCTTCTGGCAGTTGCATGTGCCACATCTGTAGCTCGAACTGAAGTGCTCCAAGAGAATAAGATAATGTTTATAGTCCAAATATTATTAAGAGCTAATAATATTCAACTGTTTTATTTTTAGCCTGGCAGTCTAAAAATAGACTCCGCCCATATGTCTAAAAATAGAGGTCCATCTATTTTTACCAACTTGACCAATAATCCACAAATAGCATCCTGCAACTCATAGACCATGATCCATATGTCTAAAAATAGACATAGTCTAAAAATAGACTTTGCGCCAAAAATAGCCTGCGGGACCACTTAGTGAAGGTGACTTCTTTTCACTAAGATCCATCATCTTGTTGCATTTTCAAAACTCCCTCTCAACAAGATATGGATTATCTACAACCCCTATCCTGTAACTCTGGAATGTTCTACATGCAAGACATCTGCCCGATCCACTTGCTCCAACAACACTTGGAACAAAAACACTCCCAACTGACCACTCAGTTGGTCTAGGAACATACTTTGATGCTAAAGCTCTACCTGCTGCTGACAAGTGCTCCCTCTCTGACATCTGCGCTACTGCAACATCTCCATGCATCTCCCACCATTGCACACCTCTCTGTGCCACCTAGCACTGTGCAAAACACTTGTGCCTCTCGCATTGTTGCAGCCTGCCAGCTATGCGCTGTCCTGGGATTCCCTGCACTGTCGCTCTCTCTGCCGCTCCATCCGCATCTGTCTCTACCTAATAAATCAGTTCCTGCTACTCCACATTGGGGCTCCTGTAGCAAGGTCTCATCCAAGAGGTTGGGTACCTCAAGGATCTTGCCCCTCCTCCTTGGGACGATCACCTTATATCGCCCCACCTCCTACCTGGAGGTATGGCTGCATGTGATCCCTCAGCCCACCTGGCTCGAACTTTCCCCCTACTGGAGGTCTCTGTATGAGTAGATGTCTCTACTCAATCTCCACTCAGCTTCCCCTATTGTGGCTGCTCCCCAACCTTCCTGAAGTTGTTGCACCAATCGTGGCTCTCCACAATCGTCTGAGACTTCTTCTGGCTCTGCATGTTGAGAGGTAATATACCCTCCCTCTCAACCACCAAGTCTCCATCAGTTGCCTTGCTACTCAAGGCTTTGCATGCATCTTGAACCTCAAGAGCATACAGGTTCTTGACCCGAACCTCTATCTTCCACTACACACAATCTCTAATATGATGGTACCCGTTGTCGATATTGTCCATTGGGCTCCCTGCCCAATCTACATCCTCCTATCTATACCAAGATCCATATCCCGATGTGCATCTGTTGAGCTTGCACACATGCAACTCCACCAACTGTCGATAAACAGTGGCATCCACTACCTCCGCTGAAGTAGCATCCTCCTTCCTCGAACCTCTAGGAAGGAACGCAGTCTTCACATCCATCTGATGGATGTGCCACCCCATCTGCATCACTTTGTAGATCCATCTTGAACCCACCACTGATTTCACCTCCGATCTTGGTACAATCTCCCATGCATTGTTTCTGACAATCGAATCATACTCTTCCACCATGGCATCTACCCATGTGGGATCCTCCATAGCTTCCTCGAAAGAGGATGGCTGAGTCACGACACATTTTCTCACAAGAGCCATATATCCAGTGTACCGATCAGGTGACTGTCTCTGTCTGTGTTGTGCTGTAGGTGGTCCTACAACCTTCTCTGCATCTTGAGCTAATCTCTCAGCTTCTGTAGTGCGCCTTCTCCCTCTGATGGTTGGCGTTGCATGAGTGGTCTCTTCCACTCCATGAACTTCATCTTGTGGCTGATCCACATCCTGAAGCTCATCCTTAGGAACTAATATCTCCTCATCCGCATGCAAGTGTGGCTCCCTCTCAAGCGAACACTTCATGACTTTCCCCTGCTTCTTTCCTTTCGCACCAGAATGAGAAGCTTTCTCGTTCTTCCCCTTCTTTGCTTTGGCAGCCAAAGCGCAATTTTCTTCATCATATTCCTTTGATGAAGATCCGTCCCTGGTATTCCGCCTGATCTCCTCTTGGACAAGATCCTACCAAAGTCTTTCCCATCCTGGAAATTTCTCCCGACCATTGACAGAGTCCTGATAGGAATGGTAACTCTTCAGAAGACCAAGGAGAGCCAAGCTCACCAAGTCCTCATCATCGATAGTCACCCCCACACTTCCCAGCTCATCCCGGCATTGGGTGAACTTCATGAGATACTGGGGCATACTGTCTCCATTCTCACACTTAATGTTTCTGAGTTTTATCCTTGTACACCATTCCACCAGCTCAAAAACTCAATCGCTTCTGATCTAAAATTCATGAGAACGAAGTATTTTTTGTACAGATATCGATTGTATGGGCATTCACCGGATATCTCACCTTCCAAAAGAAGGATGAATCCAGAGGCTACCTGCCCCAATTACAGACTCTACCTGAAGAAATAAAACGTAGTCACTTTCTGAATAATAGATCTAATGATCAATCCTTGCTTTGGTATCCTGTAGAAATCTTTTCTACAAATCAACCAGCTCTGATACCATGTATAAATTTTATGAATAATATGACACTTATTCAACTGAGATTATCATGATTATACACTATTGTGGAATGCATGCATAATACATAATCTCATCTACGTTGATCATCAATTTAGCAGTATTCAGAAACATACACATGTGCACATTGAAGCATCAATCACACATATCAACACAGTATGTACCCGGGGAAAGCATAAAGCTAAAAACCCCACAACTATCTATATATTATATTTATTGAGATCATGTAAAAGTACATAGTACAATACTAGCTCCACCTATTACACACAATACAGCATAGATCTGAATCAATCACTGCCTCAAATCACCCCCTGCTGCTTGCCTGCCTCCACTGCGCAATCCTGCATAGATAATGGATGAGAATGGTTGAACCATTCACGTGTTTCCCTTGTGTAACACTATGAAATCCTCATTGGAAACTCAATCCCACTGATTGTGCAAATCACATGCACAACTGATAGTTGTGTTGCCCTTCCACTCACCTCTAACACTTGTCTCCACTGAACTGTCCATGCACTGAGTTAACTGATGTATTCTTCAGTTGCTTTATGAGTTCATAATTAGTGAATTAATTAATAACTAATTCACACCACTCAACATTAGTCTATTTTTCCAGTTAGACTAACTACAAACTAGTTCAACTAAGTCAAACTGAACACAACTCCATCAACTCCTCATTCAACTCCACAAAACTCAATCACTGAAGTTCTAACTGAAGTCCTTCATGCAATAGCTCAAGTTAACCCATAGGAACCACGTATTTCCTTTTGGAAGCTGCATGTGCCACATTTGTAGCTCGAACTAAAGTGCTCCAAGAGAATAAGATAATGTTTATTGTCCAAATATTATTAAGAGCTAATAATATTCGATTGTTCTATTTTTAGCTTGGTAGTCTAAAATAGACTCCGCCCATATGTCTAAAATAGAGGTCCATCTATTTTTACCAACATGACCAATCATCCACAAATAGCATCCTGAAACTCATAGACTATGATCCATATGTCTAAAAATAGACATAGTCTAAAAATAGACTTTGCACCAAAAATAGCCTGTAGGACCACTTAGTGAAGGCGACTTCTTTTCACTAAGCTCCATCATCTTGTTGCATTTTCAACAGGTTTATTAAACAAAGGTATTATGGAATCATGTGTCGGTGTGTGTTATGTGTTATTTAAGCAACGAATTGATCAGATTGCCAACACACATACATTTAAATAGAAAGATAGCAAAGAAATACAGTAAGAAAACACAAACACAAGAATTTTAATAAGGAGTTCACCATATTCTCCAGGGCTACATCTTTGATCCATCTTTCAGTGGTGGCCTTGTTTTATTGTGTCTTTAAGTAGAGAATTACAGTGCAGGGACTCAATGTGAGTTATCCTGAAGCAGGATTGCTTGGCAGGGTGGTTCTTGGATTCCCCAAGCCACTGGAGTACACAGACTCTTCTTCTTCCTACCAGCTCTGTGACCTTCTGGTCTATAGTGGAAAGAGCCAAATGTGGTGCTCAGTCTGGATAGATTCCTCTATAGGATGGCTTGAATCTCTCAAGATCTCTGGTGCTCAATGTTGCCGCTGGTCAGCTCGACCCTCTATCTCTTCCTGATTTTGCTTTACTATCTTCTTCTCTATTTTCTATCTCTCAGTGTTCAGTCCTCCTCTCAGGTTTTTCTCTGGCTGACTCCAACTACCCTGTATTCTGTCTTTGTTCATGGCTTTTAGCCATTCATTCCAATGCCTGTTCAATTCCTCTTCTTCCTCTGTCGATTCACCCTCTCCAGCTACACTTGGAGTTCCCTGTTCAACATCATAATGGAAGCTCAGGGAGTGGCCACATGTCCTCCTCTAAATGGTGCCAGCG
This sequence comes from Pinus taeda, assembly GCA_000404065.3. NCBI lineage: Eukaryota > Viridiplantae > Streptophyta > Pinopsida > Pinales > Pinaceae > Pinus > Pinus taeda. The sequence continues at coordinate 232,468 of APFE030718498.1, read as the reverse complement.
TGCTTCATTGGTTCGTTTCTTATTTATGTCATGGATGCGTTCCTCCTCCACTGTGGCGGTCAAATGGATTCCAAATCCTTCCAAAGAATGGTGTATTCCTTTGTCAATTTCGCTTCGTCCATCGGGTGCGATCTCAGTCGTTCGATCCAGGTCCCCCAGATCCAACATCATACACACATTTCACCCGATTGACTTACTCAATCGATAGCGTGCGATCAACGATGCTTTTCTCTCACCTCTACTTGCCATGCGTCGATCGGTGTATGGAGTCACTCTGCTCTCATCCAAAACCTCTTACCGTTTGAGGGCACCCCGATCAAAACTGTCAGTTTCCAGAGCACGGGTCCCGCCTTTCTACGTTTAGCGCTTTTTTCCTTTTTCGCCCACAGTTCTCTGGCTCACCATGCGTCCGTGTGCTCGGGCTTCCTCTTTCATGGCCCTGTTCACCCAGTGCTAATCACGCATCAAAAACCTCCTTATTTTCTTGATCTGAGCCTCCCAGGGGCTACTTTAACCTCTCACGCAGTCTCCATGGGCCTTGGTCAGCACGCTTTGACCGAGGTCCTCGTCATTCCATGCTGGCTGCCATTGCCACTGGTTCAAGGTGTTTTTTATTGTTGTTTTGGAATTTTTAGAGATTTGTCCCGACTTGATATAGTCATAGTTCTTTGACAATTCTTGATGGATCCAATTCGGATCAGTTATTCATTCTTGTCCATTAGGTACTTAACATTTGAGTTTGTTGCTCCTGCATAGGCCAAGACAACTTCGGCAAGAGTGGTTGGATGTTGCCTAGTGTTTGACACTATCACCCTTTCCATGATGAATGCAAGTGATGCATGATCATCCAGAAAATGCTTCCTTTGTGCTTGTATAATCCTCTTCTACAACTCATCAAATGATAGATTGTACACATCCATGAACGGATCATCATCAAGGAAAAAAAATTATGCTTTCTTGTTTGGGGGTGGTTCTAACCCTAGAAGTGGCAGAGACTAAGAGATTACCTCTAGCACTTTCGGCATAACTTTAGTATCTTCATTTTGTGGCTCCTACTCTAACTCCATGTCTATCACTTCGATAAGTTTCTCAATCTACTGAGAAAGCTCTCGATCCTGCATCTGTTCACCTTCTTCCTTAGCTACTGGTTGTTCTGACTCATCAACCTGTATGGGCACTATTTTCTCTATCATCATGCCTTGCTTTTCTTCTTCTTCCTATTTCTGCTTATCTTCTCTTTCTCTCCTCCTCAACTCCTATTCTTCCTTCAACTTCTTCTTTGTCTCCTGTAGCTTCAATTCTGCTTCCAGTAGCCTCTTCTTTTCTCTCTTCCTTCTCTCTGCTCTCTTTATCCTTTGCTCCCTCTTTGCTTCTACTGTCAAAACGACTTTCTCCAAGAGAGGATCTGCCTTCATCTTGTAGGTTTTATTTGCCTCTGGGTTCTCAGCAATATTCCTCTTTCACTTGTTCTGCACTAGATTTTTGTCTATTATTGTTGTTGTTGTTGCTTCCTATGTTGCTACTGTCTACATAGAAGTTTTCCCAATTGTTGCTATACTAACCAGTTCATTGATTTTGGATTCATTATATCAATACTTCCAAGGGTCTTCCTCTGACCAATGAAATGTCTTGTGGATCCATGGAAAGTACACTCTTGCGTAGTGGTCCTTAAAAATACCATGGGGATCATATGGATTAAAGTCTTTGGTGCCAAACGCGAATCCCACTATCTCCTTAGCCCCGACATCTGCATCCTTCAAGCTCTTAATATTGTACAATCTGATCTGCAAAGGAAGAGTGGGCTATGGTGCTTTCTTCTTCTGATGCAATCCTCATGACAACCCTATGGAGAGGTGATATGATACCTCTTGCATGATCAACTTGTCAATGGCATGCCTTGGTAGAAAATGTGAATGCTTCTCTTTGCCAAACACTCTGATGAAGGTGCCACCTATTGAGGCATACCAATATGCAATGTTTACTATTCCCTCCATTGCTTCTCAGGACATGCAAGGGGGATCTTTCTCAAAGATAAGCTTCTACAGCAGGATGATCAAATGGTCAGTTATCTTTTCCATCACTCCTCAATAGTTGCAGTAAAAAAGAAACTTGCAACAGATTTTAACGACAGTATCCTTTGGTGTCCATGTCCATCTCATGTCAGGGAACTACTATTGGGCACATATTGCATCAAGTAAGTATGCACTCTTGTAAAACCTTGCTTGCTTATTCTTGGGCAGATTTCGAGAGTTAGTCACATGGATCTTCAACTGATGAGCCAACAAATATGACCAATTGAATGCCTTCCCATCATTCACCAACTAGTCCACTACGACTACCCAACCTTCAAGAAAGTTTTTTTTTTCTCTTGACCATACATTCTGCAGGAAAATATGATCAAGAATTGATAATCCTTCCAGAGAGACTTTATCTTGTAAACATTATAGGGTGTCTATCTAAACTTCGATATATATTTCACCCCACACTTGAAGATATCTCTAGTGTTCACAAAGTTGTGGGTGGCATAGAAAAATAAGTCCATGTGATTCACTGGCTAGGGTAAATGATACATTTGCTGAAATTTCTCCACCCTAAAGGTGTTAAGCTCTATCCATTGAGACTATTCAATGTCATAGTCTTTCCAGCTGTGTGTGAGACAATCCAGCTGATAATCTCCACACATGGGAAGACAGGGTACTTACATGCAACCTTGTATAAGCTGGACCATTGGGTGCTAAGATAAACATGTCGGTCCTCCAAATATTCCTTGAAGTCCTCTACAAAAGTATCTTTGATTTGTTGCCATGTTAATGTTGTACCCTTGTTAGTGAACAATTGAGTGTCTTCATAAACTAGTAGATTAATTAATATCTTCTCAACTGCATCCCAGTACTTCTCTTGACAATTTCCTTTGATGCAACTCTCTTACATGGCATGTTAATTGAAGCTGATAGAGAGATGCTTAACAATTGTTATATTGTGGGACAAAGAGGACACTCATGGCAAGAAAATGTCAGCCTAAAAACCAAAAAAACTTCAAGATAAGACAAAGAAACAAACCAACCCCATGATGGGACAAATTGTGAAATTCTGGTTGATAGAGGTATTTGGCTCCCTCTGGGAACTATGCATTGCACAGTCCCAACATTCAGTTTGGAAGCTTGTTGATTGGAACTACACAATATGAAATTCATTCTTGGGCCAAGGCTAAGAGAGACTACACATTACACAGTATTAGTGTTCAAGCTGGGAGGCTAGCTCCTAGAACTGTGTAGTGCACAGTTTGGACTTGGCCAGGAAAACTTCTGTGCAATTCCAGAAGCCAAGGAAGAGGCCTTAAGCTCCCAGATTGTGTAGTGCATGCAGTGAAGTGTGAGGTCAAGGAAAGGGGGGCCCATATCTACCCAAAAATAAAGCATATCTGAAGGATGGTGTGGTTTTGAGTGCAAATCTGACTAAGTGATGATGCATGGAAGTGAAATAAGTGCAGGAATCAATCAAACTAAAAGAAAATGAATTATGTGAAGAGAGTCATTATAACGACGACCGTTGGTGCAAAAACAGGGTAACTCATGAGACACTTAGGAAAGGAAATATAGAATTTCAAACAACACTTCTACAAGCTAAAACAAGTTGAAACACCAACATTCGTTCAAATAAAAAAGTGAAACAACACTCTCACAAGCTAAACAACAAAAAGTGACAGAAAAAGCGGCAAAAGACTAGAAAATAAAAACTCACCTGGAAAAGCAATGATGATTGCACCAAACTTTCCTTGATCTCCTCGAGAATGCCATAGCTCCAAGATCAAATGTGAAAATGAGCTCTAGCAGCATCGATTTTTCCATTTATGGTTTATGATGCGCATGCCTAAAATCAAGGAAAAAGTGACAGTTGGTTGTAGTTTCTAAAAATAGCGCAAGTGCCTCCTTTGGGTTACTAAAAATAGATCCCTATTTTTTAGGGTTTTTTTTTCTTTTTATTTCTTGGGAAAAACTTCCATGCATTGGCCATAACGATTGCACAGTTCTAGGAAGGGCCAAGCAACTCTTTGGCTCATGCATTACGCAATTTCTAAGCACAGTTAGTTCTACGCAATTTCTGGGATGAGTAGCTCTGGGATGCCTCTAATTTTCTGCGAAATTTCCCATATCAAGGTTGGCTTCTATCAGTACTGCACATTTCCTGAGCTCAAGGCCCACTGGAATTCAGGACTGTGCAATTCCCAAGAGCAAGGCCAATTTCCCTCAAGAATTGTGTAGTTCTCTAAGGCAAGCCAGGAACTGTCGAAAGACCAAGTCAAGAGATAAACTTGTGGGTTATAAAAAGAGCGAAGTGAGAAAACAAAAGCCAAGATGAAATGAATAAATCTTAGTCAAAACATAAGTACCTATATCAGTGCAAGATGAGCTACTGAGATTTAGAAGGGAGGCTCCAAAAATGAAGCATACGTAAACTTTTGGAGGGTGGTTGTAGCCACTACAACATTGGCGACACACTCGTAGAACTCCCTCTCTCTGTATGGACCCTATATTAAGCAAAACGATTCTAACTCTTTCGGAAGTATTGTTCATTTCTTCAATTATCATATCTTGAGTTAAAGGTGTAGCCCCTACCATTCTCTTTATTGGAAGCACACATACCAAGCCAAGTCATACCGAGTTGTTTCGATTGGGGATGAGGGGTATATAGATGTAAAGTAAAACAAATTTTCATAAATTTAGCTTCATCTCTAGTGTTGCTTTGCTGCCAGTAAACCTGGACAGTACCCCAACCAAATCACTTTAGGAACACAAGAATTTCTCCGCTGCTAGTGAGCCTGGATAGTACCCTAGCGGAGTTACTTGCTTCACCTCTCTGCATAAGAAGTATTTCTCTTCTTTTTCCCTTTATTTTAATTTTTCATTTTTAATTTTCAAATAACTATGCATGGGCAGTTATTTATTTCATGAGGCAAAAGAGGGATCCCAACTTATTGAGAGCAGAAGAGATTGTTCCTTCAAATAAGGATATTTATATATACCTCTAACATACTTGTTAAGGTTTTCTCCATCTCCTTACTCTACTTGAATGAGTTGGCAAAGGGTTAACCAAAAATAGAAAACTGACTAGAGTAGGCGGTACTAGTTAAGAGTGTAAGCATCATGATTCCACCATGACTCCCTCTAAAAGGAACATATTTTCCATCAAGGTATCATCGACTAGAATAAATGCAAGATTCACATAAGGAGAGGGAATATACAGATAACCAAGTGTTGATACTTGTACAAGTTCCTCTTGGATTTCACCTTACTTCTCTAAGAATCCAAACATGGTTCCATGCAGAAACTAACCTACAAGTGAAAAATAAAACAAGAAAAGGAAATAATAAGACAAATAAAAACAAAGCACAAAACAAACAAGAAAAGTGAACACTACTCCTACTCCTAACCTAAGCAGAGAAAATGCCAACTCACTTAAAGTGATACTTCCCATGCAGCCATCAGTGCATTGGTTGGCCCATGTAGGTGAAAGCATGATTGAAAAGAAATATATGCAATCAAAACAATAGACAAGAAATATAAAACAATGTAAACTAATTTGTTTGAAGCTTGAATACATCCATCGAAAAGAAAATATGGAAATCACATGAAAGGAACTCTACGGATGTATCATGGTATCCTATCACATTGCGCGTGGAAGATAAGCATGTACACACCTTCGAACTTGAAAGGTGAGCAAACATGAAGAAAGAAGAAAACTTTCGTTTTACAACAGTGCTTGCTATGTACGAATCCTCCAATACATGAGAAATAGGATTGTGTGATTCTAGTGGAGGATGTGAAAACTATGAAATAGATTGATTTTAAATGTGAAGAACGAAGTGATGAGGAGCATGGAGAGATTCAATAGATTTTTTATCAGAATCGAAACTGACCTGAAGGCTGCGAGCATGAAGACATAACTTAGAGATTATTCCCACACACATTCGAGAACAAATTCATTGCATGGTGTCATACTCTTCCTATGGGATCTATTAGGAATTGGGATGAGTTCAGAAAGGAATTCTTGGAGAAGTTCATTGAATAAAAGAAACTCGCTATGCTGATGAAAGAGGTGAGAACACTTAAGATGGATAAGAAAGAAAAAGTCAAATACTTGAATCATTTCATGACTATATTGAACAAGTTTTCTAATGATGTGCCACCTCATGACTCTATAACGATCAACTACTACACTGCAGGCTGCAGCAATTTCCTATAACATTTCTATGTTCATTAAGAGGGAAACAAAGATTACATTGTTTCGGAATTTAGTTAAAGCTATTTGTTAGAACCAAGTTTGTACTTTCCTAAAGGTTCACAGGTTATGATTTTTTGTGAATTATGCAAGGGGTGGAAGGGCCTATCAAATTATTTTGTGTAAAATGCTATATAAGCCTAGGGACATGTCAAAATAATTCATTTCACCTAACCATAATATTTCCCTAAGTTTCTTACAACAAAATCATCTTATTGCAAGCCTACAACTGGCGCTACAAAATATTTTCCTAACGCTTAGAAAAAATAAAACTTAAGTTTTCAAATTACTAGCCCTATCATTTCAAGTGCCTAAGTGGTTTTTCACAAATTTGTATCCCTTTTTATGATTGATGTGACATTTAGCAACATTTTTAAGCCTAATAAATAATTCTAAAAGAAAACCCTAAAATTGCATTTTTTTGTAAAAAGGTCATTTCCAACAAACCCATAAAATCTTGTTAGAGAGACTAAAATTAGGGTTTATGAAAGAAGGAAAAAAAGGAAACACAAACCAATACAAGAAGATGAAAAATAAAAGCATATATCATCAATGTTTTTTACGGATTGCGGCCACACACATCGGGTTCCTATGGTTTTGGTCAAATAGTCAACAAGAAGGAGAAATGGAAACATTGTTTTTCCTTGTTTTAGTCACCATCTTCAAGCACAATTTCCGAATAGTAGAAAAATAATTTAAAAAATACAGAAGTTTTTTTTTGTAATGGGCTAATTTCAAAAAACCTGTTTCTGATTTTACCCATACATCATGGTTTGGAAACTACGGAGGAGTATTTGATGCCTATTTTTCAGATTTTGTAATAATATGTATTTTCCTATTTTAGCCACTATTTTCAAATGAAGTTCCTGAACATATGGAGATGAATTTGTAAAAACCAAAAGAGGTTTTTGTTGGTAACATACCAATTTAAATATATGTCTCTCGGTTTTTACCAATATAACATTGTTTGAAGGATATGTAATAATATTTGCAACCTATTTTTCAGGATTTAAATATTTAATTATTTCTTATTTTGGCCATCCACTTTGGGCACAAGTTTTGAAAATATGAAGATGAAATTTTCAAATATGAAAGAGTTTTTTGTGGGGAATGAACTAATTAAAAAAAAAAAAAAAAACTTTCACTTTCTACACGGATATCATAGTTTGGGAGATCTGAATGCCTCTTTAAATCCTATTTTTCAAAAATTTTCTATATTTTTCAAAATTTTGCTAGATTTTTCAAAATTTTGTTTCCTATAAAAGTGCCAAGTCAACAGCTGAAGGCCACCTCATAAAATTTGACTTAGGGATCAGACTAAAGATGAGTGAATAATTTTTTTAGATCCATGTCTTTTGGATCTTGATGGTTATTGTAATTAATACTTTCCACAAAGCGTGGATTTGAAACTTTATGTATTTTTCCTATATAATACATTAGAAAGGAGGAAGAAAAGGTTGGGTTTTGGAAACAAAAATAGTCTTTGTTGTTGTGTATGATCAATTGTTATTTTCTAATTACCAAGAGGAATAAGAGATTATTTTAATGACACAGAGATTCTTGTGCTGATATCCTTAGTCAGTTCTTTTACTATAATAGTTTCATTTCTATCTGATAGCATTTAGCTTCTGCCTTCTGACGATTAAATGTGATTATGTGACAAAATTCATTAGTTAATTCTCTAGTTCATATGGTTTAAGGATATGCGCTATTTCTCCTAAAGCTTGCAAGATTCATGTTTCATGCCCTGCTATAGTGTATTGTTTTATTTTCTACTACCATTCATAAAATGTTTGACATGTCTACAGTCTGCCATCTACCCTGCCTCTATCCCGCTTGATTCATATAGTCAAGATCTTTGTATATACATATAAAACCTGATTTGTTGAATCCATGTCCCAATAGAAAACTTGTTTCATTCTAACCCCCACACTCAAAATCCAAAAACCCTACTAAAGATCTAGCCATTTTTTGAAGATACAACCAATTTCTAAGCTTAGTGATTACGTTGTCAAAGAGAGCCCTCTCTGGATTGAAGGGGCTAGCCTTCAATATGTAAGATTAGTTTGAAATGGTTAACTTAGGAATTTTTTTGTTACAACAAAGAAACTTTCTGAGTGATAACGCTATTGTTTTTTAGAAAGACATGATTGTTATAAGAGTGCAAAATGCATACGATGATTCAAAGATTGTCGGTAAGAAATTTCAAGATTCTACTAGTAAATATACTGATAAAGATGCTTTCAATTTTGATAGCTTAGTAAAATATCTCAAACAATTGACTAATGAAGTTTTTGGTATCAAGAGAAATACCAGTTAAAGTTCTTGTGGTAGTAAATCATTTAATTCTTTCTTCAAGAAGAGCAATAACCAATCAGCTAAGTCGAAACATAGCTCAAACGTAAATCTCAATGTATAAGAGTTGGGCATGGATAATTATTGCACTTTTCATCAAGTGGCCCATTCTGAAAAAAAAAAACATACTCACAACAGCTACAGAACATGACCATGATGGTCAATAAAGTACTTGATGATCATACTATTGAAGATCAACCCAACCAGTCAAAAGAAGAAGAAGATACCTCTCAACCTGAAGACAATGCTAATACCAAGTCATCCATATTGAAATGGAGGTTATTAGAGATAGTGAGTCCCAATCAATTAATGAAGATTCAGTCAAAGAATCTCCTCCTGCAAACCCTCCTATTACCTAAAATCTAAAGAGTAAGAGACCAATTGTTGAACCTACTTTAGATGATAAGAAGAAGAATTTTTTAAGAATAATACTACCCCTAAAGGATCTTGCTCATAATTCGACTCCACGATATTCAACTGGTCAGGCTTTAAAATGTACATAAGGAAATGTTAAAAGCAATTCCAATACACCTAGGGTAGCTAACAAGCCTTCTCAACCAACATCCTCATCCCATTCATCTAAAGATGAGAGTGTCTCTTGTAATATGGATTACAACATCATCGAATATTTGAAGAAAATTTGAGCTAATATATCACTTTTTGAATCAACGAAGCTTCCTGGACAGAGAGATATGATCGTTAATACTTTTGCATCAATACCTTCAACAAGAAAAGTCGCTTCTTCTTCCAAGACTTTTACTTTTGGTTAATATAAAGCCATGGTAAGCCTTGAATACATTGTGAATGCGATTAATTTTAATTTGAGATCATCAGTGCCTCCATTTTTCTTGAAATTTGAAATCTTTAATTATAATGTTGATAATTTTTTAGTTAAATTTGTTGCATCAACCAATGTCATGCCTTAATCTATATGTAAGAATATTAATTCTAACTTGGAGAAGACAAATGAAAATATCATCCAACTTGATAGATCTCAAGTACAGGTGGTAGGAGATCTTAGCAATGCATTGATTAGATTGTCTTCTTACTCACGAGTACATAATTTTATTGTTATTCTGGTCATTGACATTCTTGAGGCCTATGGTTCACTTTTGAGCAGATACTAGTCTAGTAAGCTTTAATGATACTTTGTCATGGATTGGTTGCATTTGTGGCTACCATACAGAGGGAAAAATAATAAAATCAAGGTTAATAGCAAGCCACACGTGAAATACATGGTTACTAAGCTGGAGGAACCCAATGAACCTCTTAGTGTTTCTTAGGAGATGTTGGGGAATTATTCTCTAGAAGCATATATTGGTTTCTATCAAGCCCAACCATCCCTTGTTTCACCAAAAAAACAACTGGAACTCCTTCCCTATCCCCCAACTTATGAAAATGAATCTTGTATTAAATATGTAAATATTTTTTGTTTAGATATTGACCCTGTAAATGTTGACTTGTGACTCTTTATTACAATGGATCGAAGACATAGGATGGAGTTGGTGCAGGCTGCATCCTTATGGATCCTCAACAGAACAAGTTCTTGATTTCTTTTCATCTAGATTTCAATGCACTGACAACACTGCATAGTATGAGGCATTGATTCTTATTTTGAAGAAACCTATTGACCTAAAGGTAGAATGTTTGATGGTAATCAGGATTATGAAATTATCGCCAGGCAAGTGCATAACACTGTTCATTGCATGTCACCTCATCTAAAAAAATACCAACAAGAGGTATTGCATTTGATTTCTATTTTTAAATATTTTAATATGGCAAGAATTAATAATGCCACTACTGATACTTTACCTAACACAACCGCTAGATTTATGCCTCTTAGGGATGTCTTTTCTATAGAAAATATTTTCCAACTTGTTGTTCCTAATAATGTGAGTAATTTGCATGTTTTCAATGATGAGAAATAGATCTTGGAATTTCTTACTAACATAGATGTATTCAAATATGCGATCATAGATGAGGATGAACACAATATATATTTGCAATAAAGAGCTAATGTACAAGAGGGTAATCCAATTCCCAAAGGCGTTGTATCACAAGAATAGATGTTCTATTTGTAGAATTGATTTAAAGGACCATCTAACACAAAGACCCATAGTTCAACATTGTTACATGAGAAAATTAATTTCGGGATAGAGGAAGACCCTAAGTTTGTTAATCACAATACTTGTTGTTGTCATGAGGAAAGACGAGAATTCATTCTAGTATTCAGAAAATATTGAGATGTTTTTGCTTGGACATATGAAGACCTCAAAACATATGATATAAGGATCATTCAACATGTGATTCGAATCAAGGATGGGGTCAAGCCATCCCAGCAAAAGTTAAGGAAGGTACATCTGACACTCAATCCCCTAATATAAAAGGAATTAAATGCATAGCTTTTAGATGCATAGTTTTTTTTTTAAGTCAGACATTCTACATGGATCTCAAACTTGGTCCCTATGACGAAGAAATCTTAGGAGACTCGTTTACGTGTTGATTTAAAAAATATTAATTTGGCTTCAGAAAAGGACAACTATCTGGTCCCCTTAATGGAGAAGATACTCCAAATAGTCTTTGGTTCTAAGATGTTTTAATTATTATACAGATTTTCTAGCTACAACTAAGTATTGGTATCTGAACCAGGCAAACTTAAGACAACATTTAGAACGAAGTGGGGAACCTTTTCCTTTAGATTCATTCCCTTTGGATTAATCAATGTTGGAGCTACATTTTAGAAAGCCCTGGATATTGCATTCAGAGCATTGATCGGTCAAAGTGTGGTGGTGTATCTTGAAGATGTTACAGTGTTTTCAAACAAAAGATCAGATCATTTACATCATTTGAGACAAATCTTTGAGTGTTGCAGGAAGTATGGTATATTTCTCAACTTGAAAAAATTCATTTTTGTTGTCTGAAGGAAATATCCTAGGGAATATCATTACAAAAATAGTTACTGTGATAGATCCTAAATGAGTGAAAGCCATCACTCAGATTCCATATCACAATGGTAAGAAGGCAATGCAATCCTTTTTAAGAAAAAATATTTTTCTTCCAAATTTTATTTCTAATTATGCCGAAATTGTTAAGTCGTTGCAAGATATGATAAATAAGGATGTTATTTATAAATGGAATCAAAAATAGAATGAAGAAATCTATAGCTGAGGCTCCCACTGTCTTCAGTCCTGTTATTTAAAATGACTTCATGCTCTACTGTTTTGCTTCAAACTCCTCATTAGCAATTGTTCTCACTTAGAAGGATGACCAAGGAAATGAATGACTTGTCTTCTTTATGAGTATGGGTATGCAAGGGTCGAAACTCAACTATCCAAACATGGATAAGAAAGCTTACATAGTCTACAAAGATGTTAAACATTTTAGGCCATATATCTTTAAAAATAATGTTCTAGTATTCGTTCCTCATCTTGTAGTTAGATCTTTTTCTGTACAAAACATAGTTACCGATCAAACAAGAAAATTACTGAGTACCCATTTTTATGAGGGAGCAAAAGATCACCCGATTTTGAAAAGTGTTAATTCAAAATACATCTTTTTATTTTTAGAGCATATTTTTGGCACTTTAAATTTTCTTATGTATAAAGTATGAACATTGTTATTTAAAAGTGAATGATTTTCATGATGATTTTAAAAAGTGTTGATGCAACATCAACCCCCTTTTTTTAGAGGGTTTATTTTTTACCTTTAAATTTTCCACTGTCTTCTTCTTCCCTAAGATATTTATTTTTAAGTGTATTTATGTATTTGTGTTTTTTTTTAATTTTTATTTTCAATTCTTTTGTAATGAACTCTTAATTTTTTTGCATAGTTAAAGAATAAAAAAATGGTCAATATTTTAAAGTTAGTATTTTCTATATGTTTATGTAATGTTAATTAATATTTCAATGCACATAAAAAAATTTTACTAAAAAAACAATAATTTTAAACATTTGACAAAAAATACACATTTTCAATATAAATATAATGAAAAAAATACACATTTTGAGACTGTTGTCAAAATGACATGTCAAATAAACGATTTTTATGGGAAAAAACTAACAAAAAAAACTTTTAAAAATAGCATTATTTTATGAGTTTTATGTTAAATATTAATAGTGATCATAATTTAAAAAAAAAAAAGGAATGGTTCAAATAAAAATTAAAGTGAATATCAGATAATACAAATATTGAACATATAACAACAATAATCAAATGCTCATTCTTCTCATAAAATTTCAATATTACAAGTAAAACTAATGAATATCTCTCAAAATTGAGTTTGATTTGCAAGCATAACTTAAAGTTCATCAACAATATCATATAATCCATGTTCTTCATCTTCTACGACTTCATTATTTTCTTCTTCCACAATATTTTATGCTTGAGTTTCCTCATTTTCCTCTTCTAATGGATCTTTCATGTCTGCAAATCTTCCAAAGTGTCATTTTCCAATCATTCCATATAATTGTGATTGAGGTTCCTTTGCCTTTTTTGCCACACATGATTCATTAAAATCTCCTTTCCTCAAACCAACTTCTTGCATTGCATCTGAAAAAAAATTGAAGAGCATTAATTCTTTGTTGAATAAAATTGCATTGTAGTGGGTATTTTTCAATCACAATGCAATTTCTTCCTTTTTGTAGACAACATGCTAGTGTTGTACCTAATCACCAATAAAAAAAAAATAAGTAAGTAAATTAGTATAAACACATAAAAGCTAAAAAAGAAAATATTAAAATTCAGTTTTATATAATAAACTTACTTGAACCTGAAAACAAATCCAAAACCCAATCTATTTCATTTGAACATAAATATATAAGATAGTTAATCCATGCTTATGGTTTTTGATAATTGTTAACTATCTCTCATTTTACATTTTTATCCTCATATGTTGAATTTCTTACGACAACATCATGAACTAGTCCTTGGTTATGACTCTTTCAATCTACTTGATTCGGAATAATAGGCTTATATCTATCATCTTTTGTCTAACATTCAACATGGATTAACTCACAATCACTTATAATTGATTGATCTCTGGAAGAAATAAGATTTGAATTTTTCCTGTAACATGACATAGTAGAAGTTCAATTAAGTTATACGTAAATAATTTTTTTAACACTAATTGAACATACAATTTCAATGTCTTACCATGTAAGTTGCATCCTTGAGTTTGATTTTCCCTTGAAGCTTGTTAATAACATTGCAAATTGTGTGTTTGAATGAAATGTCACAAATCTCCAAAGTGGTGATGTTGTGACTTCTTGAAATCCTGTAACCACTTTATTAAAAGCTTGATAAGTATAAGACTCACTATCATATCCAATGTCTAGGAAATTGAAACCATGAGGAATATCTGCAATAAGTTCCAGGGCATATTTCATTTTAGGTAAGGTTTGCAATGTCTTCACAATCACCTTGTATTATTTGATATTGGATAGTGTTGTATCCCATTGCAAATGAAATGAGGTAAGGAGTAGATCAAGTTCAACCAAGGAAATTTTAAGGATGGAAAATTTTCTTGAAGTTTAGAAACATTGGCGAATCTCACTAATCCCTAATATGCAAACTATAAATTTTCAAATGATATATTGTAAAATTATTCAAATTTAGAGTGATTTATCATATAGCCACTATATAATGTTGGCGATTTTTAAGGTAAAAATAATTTTATATTCTAAAATTTGGGCGCGAATCATTTTATTAAAAATTGGGAAATTGGCGAATCGTTTTTCGGAAAAATCATGGAAAATTAGCCCAGTGGGCGAACATTAGCCCCTAAAATTTTCCATGAGTTCAACATTCCTAAGATGTTGCTTTCTCAACCTTTCTAACTTAATTTTTTCAAGAAATCTTTTGAAATTATTTGGTACTCCATCTGCATCCTTCTTTGACATCTTTAATGAAATAAACAAATATAAATATAAGCAATAAAATAAAATAAAAAATTACATATGAATCAAACGAATGTAAAAATCAACCTACCTTTTTGAATGCAAGATAAAAATGTTTAAGTGTTGTTGTAGAACTTGATTCTAGGTAGTTGCGTACAACATCATCCCAACTCTCTTCATTCAACATTCTAACCATATGTTCTTGTATTTTCATATAAATCTTATAACTAAATAAATAAAGTAAAAATTGTTAGTATAGCGATATGTATAAAAAATACTACCAACAACGATATGTTATATTTAAAAATAAAATTATAATCCAAGAAAAAGTACAAATAATTCAACAAACGTACTTTCAAAATTTCGAGAACATTTCATTCAATGACAATTCACTTCACTTCACACTACATAGTATTGATCTAACTAGTTTTCCATCCTTGACTCCTTGCAATGTTCTCCAAGGTGTGATAGTCATAACATCTGTAAGTTTCCTCATTTTAGGACCTGCCTTACTGTTGGTACATATTATGGGTTTAGACCTTTAACCTTCTGATTTTTTATGGAAATATTCTCCCACATGTCGAAAATCTCATCAATCAATTCCCATATATCCCCAGTTCTAAATGCCAACTAGAAAATGTTATCCATGCCTCTGAATAATTTTGAAGTTACTTTGCCACTTTTTGAATTTATTTTATCCCTAATTTGATAACATGTTTTCATACAACATTCCTTCTGAAAGCTTAAACTAACTTTTGTCTTATCCCCACCACATGTTTCTACAAATTCATTATGAATAAATTTGACGCTTTGGATGAAAGTCATAGACATTCTATACTCACTATCCACATTATGATCCCATGCCAATAAATTTTCCTATGTTTCTATTAAACTACCATAAATGATGCATTTCATTGTTTCAAAAAGAGAGTTATTCGAATATTCCTAGATCAATTGTCTTTTGGCCTCTACTGAATGGTTCCCTCCAATTACATAATATTTATATTCAAGACATTGTGTCCTATCAAATTCATCTTTGTTGGTAACTTGATTTGTATCAACAAGAACCACATAATCCACCACATGTGCATATGGATTGTACCTTAACAATGTTTTCAAATTATGGGCATATAGGTGATGTGCCTTTCTAATTTGATATTGAGATTATCCTTTTTCTGGCCTATAGAATTGGCTGACATTAAGCTGAAATATTTTTCCACCATTAATTAATTTATTCTTCATTAAGTGATCTCGAATGACATTTTTTTTTTAATAATGTCATCATCGAAATCAGCACCTGGTGTTATGATTTCTTTGTTTCCTTTAGAAATTTCACTTTGATCTTCACTATTGCCTATGATTTTAACAGATTGACCAACTTTTGATTTCTTATTCTTACTGGTTAACATATCTTCTTCTACATAAATAATCTCTTCATCATCAACTCAAAGAGAGACATTCATGGCCATTTTTTTTTTGGTGTTTTATTTCTTTTCTCCTTTTGAACAACATTTCTAATATCCTCCTCATTAATGGTAACATATTTTTCAGCTTCAATTTCCACATCTTCAAAAGCAACATGTTTAGCTTTGCTAGATTGACCCACCTTATGGATTATTTGGTGATCCCCTGTATGTACTATTGCAGTGTCATGGATTATTTCTCTTTGCCTCCTTCTCCTTTCTTCTTGTGTCTCTGTATGGAAACTATTGATCACATTCATAATATCTAGCTCTAGATAATAAATACCCTTCAACATCATTGAAAGACTCTCAGAAAAATCCTATCAAACAAAATACAATATGTCAATGACCAATCATTTATAAAAAAAATTAATGATACTTACAATAATGCATAACATATAAATATAAATAAGCATACTTGCAATGTTATTTGAAATGATGGTTGTGATTTCTTCACAATACGGTGTAGATTCTCCATGTGTCATACTAGACCTTTGAGACACGATACCTAACATTTTCACATGTCTTGGGAAATTTTGCAAGAACATAAACAGTGTCTACATTTGGCACCAAACATATGTCTCGTACTCTACCCATCACCTCATATGGTTTGGCAAAGTTAATCATACCATAATATATATAGAGATTGTGTACTATCATCGCTTTCAATATCTTTAACATGCCAAGTAAAATTTGTTTTATTTATTTCTTGTGAATTCCTCCATTCATAAATAATTTTGAGGGTAATTGATGAACTAGTTGCTCGACTTTTACGATCTTTCTCAGTTTAGGTATGTTCAACAATATTCATATAGTGTCCAACTGGAACTTTAGATGATGGAATTGTTGTCATTGTTCCAGAAACGTTCAAAGATACCTTTTTTTATGTTACTCCTCAAAACAAAAATATCTATATATAAACATGTAAATTTAGTTATTAATTAAAAAACATATTAATTAAAAATATATAAATATAAATTGATGATATAAAATTTTATTTGAAAAATATATAAATATAAAAATAATCTAAATTTAATGTTAAAAAAATTATAAGAAATTATAAATAATATTTTGTTAACAAAACTGAACGATTTAAATTATATTAAATTAAAAATAATTAATAATAAATTAAATTAATTTTTTTTTTAAATTGGGGCATTATATATATTATATTATATATATATTATGGTTTAAAAAAAATAAATACATGGATTTTTTATCCAATTGAATAGTTCTTTTTTTAGCCATGTAAATTGAAATGCCCCCCAAACCAAATTTAAAAATTACAAAAAAAAAGACTGACAGTCGTTTTTCCATTTCAAAGTTCTAAAAAATAAAATAAAAATCGTAATTTTTCTCCTAAAATCTTACAAAATTGAGTTTTTTTTCGTTTTCTTCACTATAAAAATTTTTATTAAAAAAAATTAATGTGATTTTTTCCGTAAAATATGATAATGCAAAAAAATTAAAAAAAAAAAACATAAAAAACAAAAAAAATGGAGCAAAAAGACCATAAATTAACCAATTTTCCCAAAATTTCTCTTTAAATAGTTAAAATAAAAGGAAAAATAATCTTTCAAATGCGAAAAACTCTCGTTGAATGTGTTATCGATGACCATGTAGCTCCTCCACAAAATTGTGGAATTGTTTTAGCATTTCTCGAATGTGGAATTAAAATTAAAAATAAAAATCAATATATAGTTAATAGTATAGGTTTAGATTAACTTTTATTCATTTTGGAATAAAAAATAAAATATTAATTATAAAAATTAATTTAGTTACGTAGTTAATGTTAAATAATTTAAATAGAAACATTATTTTAATTTCGAAGGAATGCATTAAACGAAAATTTATGTGGATATTTTGAATAAAAAGTAAGCTAAAAATTTTCAAGAGCAAAAGTTTAGTAATATGTTTTCAAGAAAATTTTAGACGAAAAATTTGGGGGGAAATATTTCAAGATGAAATTTTTTGAGGGAAATTTTCGACAAAAGTTTTTTGGGGGAAACTTTAGAGGAAAAAATTTCAGCAATTTTTTTTTTTTTGGGGAGGGTGCGGAGCGAATTTAGAAAGAAAATTTCAATCTCTAAGCTATAAATTGTCATTGGGGGAGAGTGCATTTGTATCATTCTTCTGATAGTGAAGTTTTTCTTTTTGTAGCATTGAAATCTTCATCATGCAACAACTATATTCATTTTGTTGAATATAACAAGAATCATTTCACTATGAATAGAGAAACAAATTTTCCACTTGGTCTTAATCCTAGGGATGATGAGAACAGCATTAATGAAGGGTAGGAAAAATAATTTCCTATGAATAGAGAGTCAAGTTTTTCACTTAGTATGAATCCTAAGGATTATGAGATCACTACCAATGAAGGGAAAGATGAAGAATTTCCAGTAAATAAAGAGTCAAATTTTCCACATAGTCCTAATCTTAAGTATTATGAGAGTGCCATTGATGAAGGGGGGATGAACACTTTCTAGAGTCAAATTTTCCACATAGTCTTAATCATAAGGATTGTGAGAGCACCACTAAGGAAGGGGAGGGGGAGATGGACAGTTTCCAGTAAATAGAGATTTAAAGTTTACACTTATTCTTAATCCTAAGGATTATGAGAGCACCACTGACGAAGAGGAGGAGGATGAATTTTCATTAAATAGAAATTCAAAGTTTCCACTTAGTCCTAATCCGAAGGGTTATGAAACCACCATTGATGAAGGGGAGGATGAAGAATTTCCTACAAATGATAATTTGACTATGAATAGAGAGTTATATTTTCCACTTAGTCCTAATCCTAATGATTATGCGAGCACCAGTTATGAAGGGGAGGATGAAAATTTTCTTGCAAGTGATAATTTTAGAGGCACATATGTGAATGATGCATTTTCTCTAACCGAGTGTTTCAAAGGCACTTATGGTGACAACAAATTGAAATTTTCCAAGGGAGGATTTCAAAAGTACAAATGAAGATGGTGAAGAACTTTGTCTGAGTTAGGATTTCAAAAGCACATATGTTGGTAGTGAAGAATTTCCCTCAAGTGATGATTGTAATGAATATTTTCCAAGCAATGGTGGTGATTAATTTTCTAACTATGTTCAAAATGATCATAGTGGGGATAATATTTCTCCTAATGATGATGAAAATGCTTATACACATAATAATGAAATGATAGAGACATTGCAAGAAAATATTGTATCTAGGAGTAGGAGTAGATCTTTTCATATCAATCCAAGATATTACAGTTATAAAAGGTTTAGGACAAAATATCTCACAAGTAGAGGTTCTATCAATGATATGAATCCAAGTGAATGTTTTTGAAAGGATTGCTTGAAACATATGGATTTCAAGTTTTCTTTGGAGCAAAGGAAGAGATATTTGTCAATGAATAAAAGCATGCAAAAATCATATTTAGTGGGTTGCATGCAATAGACACTAGCAGGTTATGATTATCATATAGGGAATGTATTTCTTTTTAGAAAGGATTTCAAAATGTTTCATTCAATTGGTAATTTTATTTTGTCAAGAATCCATCAAAGACTAGAAAAAGATCCTACATTTTATTCAGAAGTATGTTATAAAAGAGAGGTTGGGCCATCAGAAATCACTGCAATGTCATGGATGAAAGACTTATTTTCAAAGCATGGAGAATGTATGCCAAATAAAGACATAATACATATTCCAAATAGTTTCTCAAGATGAGAAATCTACAACTTATACAGAGAATATGCAAAAGGTGTTGAAGGAGATGGTAATTTTATTACATATTCATATTTTACAAGGATATGGAAGAACAAATTCAAGAATGTTAGTATTCCTAAGCAGACAAGGATGGGGGTTTGTGATGTGGTTTTAAACAGGAACGCAACAAATTACAGAGATAACCATAAACATAAAGATGCAGCGGAAATAATACTTCATTTCATTAATGTAAAATACTGAAATATGCTTACAAACAGAAATGGAAATAAACCAGCTAGGGCGATGGTAGTTTATCTCTGAGAAGAGATGTGGCAACTACATGCCTTTGAACTGTGTTACAATGAGGCTTGAAGGTCTATTTATTATTGAGAAACAATGGAAGACCCTAAACATCCAAAAACCTAACCCTAGAAGATGAAACACCAAATTGTGGGTCCCGTTTGGGTAAATTGGTACATCAACTTCCCGAGGTCGTAACTTTGGCATACGATCTCCGTTTGACGCGCACAATATCTCGTTAGAAAGATATATCCAAGAACTAAAACTTTGGGAAGAGAAAGATCAATACATGGACCCATGTCGCTCTCCGTTTTCCCAAAAAGCATCGTTTAGGGTCTCAAAATGGCTTTGGAAGTTCAGGACCCGAAAAATGGCTAAAAATAGTAAACTATGCTACAATTAAGGAAATTGAAAAGATAAAAGAAACAATGGCAAGGTTCCAAGTGGACTTGGCAGGTGGCCACCAATATCCACCTAGATCATTCCTCCCCCCTTAGGAAGTAATGGTCCCCATTGCATTGAGTTCCTCCATGAGATGAGGAAACTTCTGTTGAACTTGGTCCCTGGTGAGCCACTTGCCCTGGTGAAGGATTTGGCTTGCTTTTACAACTTGATACAGTTGGATATGCTACTAGCGAGTGTGATTGATCTATGTGTCCATGATCTGACCAATTACAGCTTGTTCCATGCAATCTGGATTTAACTCTATGGGTGTGAGTTGTTCTGCAATGTCAGATGTGTCTAGTAATGGTGTAAAGTATGGCCAAAGGCAGTCCATATTGAACACTGGGTGCAGGCCAAGGAAATGGGGGAATGTTGAGCTCAAATGCATTGTCTCCCATAGCCTTGGTAATGGTGTAAGGACCATATCGAAGTGGTCTAAGTTTCTGATAGGCTCCAGTAAGGTGTTCATTTTACGAATGCAACTGACTTTATCGCCCACCTGAAACTTGTGTGACACTCGATGTTGATCGTGTCGCTGCTTGTACTTGGCATTTGATTTCTCCATAATGTCATGGACCTGCTAGAAAATATGTTGGATGTGCTCAATGAAGCTATTTTCCTTATCTGTTTCGGACTGGATATGAGCTAAATCTACGTGAGTAGCTGCAAATGGCATGGCCACATCAATGGGACATTGTGGCTAGAATCCCAAGCCCACCTGAAAAGGGTTGTGGCCAGTCGAGATGTGGAGTGCCAAGTTGTAGCTATAATGGACATAGGCGAGATTCTTGTCCCATGTGCGTGGATTCTTTGATTTTTACATGCACAGAATGTGTACAATCATCATGTTTCCAACCTCTCTGGCCATCAATTTGAGGTTGGAAGGCTGTAGACTTAGTGAGTTTGGTGTCCAGCATTGACCAAAGACTAGACCAAAATGTGCTCAGGAACCTGTTGTCCCGATCTGAGATGATAAACTGTGGGATCCCAAAGTGTACCCACACTCGTTCAAAGAATAATTTAGCAGTGGCTCCTGCTGTGATATTCTTCTTGCAGGCCGCCATAATGGCCATCTTTGAGAACCTGTTGACGACCACAAAACCACAGTAATTTCCATGCTTAATGGAAGGAAGGCCTGACATGTAATCCATGAAGATGGGTTCCTAATGTCGACTCGGGGTAGGCAGCAGGGTATATAGGCCTTGCTTCTTGATGGTCAGTTTGGCAATGGCATAGGAAGTGCATGATCTGATATACTTCCTGACATCCTGTTGAATATTCGGCCAATAGAAATACTTTTGCATTACTTCCACCATTTTCTCGACCCTGAAATGCCTAGCAGCCCGACTGTAGTGTTCTTCCCAAATCATCTTGGCACACTCGCTTGAAGGAACACAAAGGTGACCCAAGTGGCATAACAGGGCATCCTAGAGGTGAAAATCTAGAACCTACTGACCCTCCAAGAGTGTCTGGTATGTGTGGCCGAAATCTAGGTCACTTTTGTAGAGAAATGTCCAATCAGAAGTCTCGTGCCCACAAGAGTTGATCACGGTGGTTAATGCCATGATCAATGGTCGATTGAGGCAATCTGCAACATTATTGGTGCTTCCCTTCTTATACTTGATATTCAAATGGAACTATTGCAGGTATGTGGACCACTTCTGATGGCGATCATTCTACAATTTCCCTTGGGCCTGCATGAACTGTAGGGGTCGGTGGTCTGTGTGGATGACCGCTTCCTTCCCCAAAATGTAATGCTTCCATTGTCAACAGACCTGCATAATGGAATACATCTCTTTGTCATAAGTGGGATACTTCCAGACTGTGTCTGAAAGTGTCTCACTGTGATATGCCACTGGATGCCTGTGTTGAGTAAGGGATACCCCAATAGCATAGTTAGAGGCATCTGTGTCGACGTCAAATGGTTGTTGCAAGTCTGGTAATGCGAGCACTGGTGTCGAGCAAAGGCAGTGTTTAAACTCTGTGAATTCCTTCTGTTGAGATTCTAACCAAAAGAATTTTTCTTTCGCTCCTCCCTTGGTGACTTGACTCAAGGGCCAAGTGATATGAGAAAATCCCAACACGAACCTGAGGTAGAAGTTGGCAAGACCTAGAAAGCTACGGAGCTCTGTCAGAGTGGTTGGAGATGGAAAATCCCGAATGACTTGGATCTTCGCTGGATCCACATGCACTCCCTATTCATCAAAAATGTACCCAGATACTGAACCTAGGTCATGCCAAAAGTGCATTTCTCCAAATTAGCACATAACTTGTGTTGCCGCAGTGTTTGGAGAACCTGTCGGATGTGGTGGAGGTGCTCTTCCCAACTCTACCTGAATATCAGGATGTCATCCAAGCATACCACTACAAATGAGTTAGTGAATGGCTGCAAGATGTCATCCATTAGCCTCATGAATATTGCAGGAGCATTCATCAATCCGAAAGGCATAACCAACCATTCGAAAAGGCCCTCCTTGGCTTTGAAGGCAGTCTTCCACACATCGGAGGGTTCGATTGGTACCTAGTCATATCCTGACTTCAAATCAATCTTGCTAAAATATTTTTCCCCCTTCAGCTGGTCCAGGAGGTCATCAATCTGTGGGATCAGGTAACTATTATGGATAGTGATCTTGTTCAACACCCGATAGTCAATACAGAGTCTCCAATTCCCATCCTTCTTCTGTACGAACACGATTGAGCTCCCATAGGGCGATGAGCATGGACAGATGTGAAATTTCTATAGCATCTCTTGAATTTGCCTCTTGATTTCATCGTTCTCCAAAACAGAGCACCAAAAGATTGGCCCATTAGGCAGCGACACACCTGGGGTCAGATCGATGGAGTGCTTGACCTGATAGTGCAGAGGAACCCCTGTGGGAGGTGAAGATGTCCTCGTACTCCTTCATGACTTTGTCCATCTGTAGTTATCATGAAGCGAGGCCTTGTCTAGAGGTCGTGGCAACCGTCTTCTTCTTTCCTTGAGGGTGTATCATCAGGAAAAAAAAAATTCCCAGTTTTGGAAATGAGATTACTGCATTGTTTTGCAGTAACCAAAGAGATGGTGGTTGGCAGTGCTACCTTCGGTATCCTGTACAACTTATTTCCCAAAGTAACAATAATAGCACGGGACCTTGATTCATACACAGCATGTCACTTCCACAAGTATGGTTTTCCTAATAATACATCACAAACTTCAAGGGGATCAATGTCACACAATACCTCATCCGTGAAGGGTTTGATGTTGTATGGAAAGCAACACTACTGGCTCATGCGAAGATCTCGTCCTTGGTGAAGCTACCCGATGGTGTACGGTTATTCATGTGCTTTGGTCAGTAAGCCTAGCCGCTTCACGACCTCTGCCGAAATGAGGTTCTTTTGGCTCCCAATGTCGACAATGAACTGTAGCGGGGAGCCCTTTACCCACATCTGGGAGTGGAAGAGACGCTCCTCCTCCTCTGAATCTTCGGGTTCCTCCTTCTGGATCTTCATGGTGGCAATGTTGGCGTTGGGCTCCACATCGATAATATACTTCCCTTTTTTATTCCCCTTGTCGAGTTCTAACTCAGAGTCAGAACATGCATCTGATTCTTAAACCTTTATCTCAACTACCATTGACTGCTTGGCCCAACACTCATTTGTGTTGCGAGTGGAGCTCTTATGGAACTCACACCACTTTCCGTGTCCTTTTCTAGCTTCGCGATGATGTTCTTTGCTTGTAGCTTTGGCGGGTTGTCTTGGGCCGCCCCACCTTGGCTTTGCCCTTTGTTCTATGGTTTGGGGGCACCTTTCCCTTCCTTCAGATTCACAGATCCAAAGTCTTTCTTCTTTTTTTAAACTTTTGCTCGACCTTGACGGCATATCGATATGTTGTGCCGAGCGAGGAGATGTTCAGGAATTCTATTTCTTCTTGGATGTATTTGTGTAGGCAGTCATGATATTTGAGTACCAAATGCTACTCTGAATCCTTGATACCTAACTTTGTGCGAAGGGTATGGAAAATATTGGTAAACTCTGGCACATCTTGGTCCCTTTCCTGCCACGGCGTGATCAACCTTATGTATTGATCCTCATAGCTTCCAACAGGGTATTAGTGCTCCTTGATGGCATCCCAAAATGAATTCCAAGTGGGTGCGGTTGAAAATAGTGAGCATATACTTTCATCCTTCTATTCGTAGTAGGTTTCCCACTAGTCCTTGACGTGGGGGGCTTCTTTGAGAAGAGCAAAAATAATCTTTTCCCGACTGGAAAAATCATGAACAAAAAAATAACCCTCTAGCATATTTAACCATTTATCGAAGACATTTGCATCTACCTGACCCTCAAATATGGGGATTTCAAAATTAACTTGTACCTTAAACGGTGTGGTGTTTCTAGAGTAACTGTTGGAAGTCGATGCATCTCCCCTGGGTAGCCGCTGAAGGATCTAGGTAAAATTTTCCATCATCGCGTTCCTTTGTCGCTCGAGGGCTTCCTCGAGCAAGATTTTGATAGGATCTCCTACCCCCTCGTCTTTCTTTTCATCTACCATGGGAAGCCGTCAGGATTTGTGAGGCTGGTCTTGCAAAGGTTCGACCAGTTCAAGCCCTAACTCCTTATATCCCAACCTCGTTGGGGACATGCAAAGAAAAAAACAAAGAAAAAGCAGACTGCTCTGATACCACTAATTCGGATTTAAAAAGGAATGCAATAAAATGCAGAGAAAACCATAAACACAAAGATGCAGTGGAAATAATACTTCATTTCATTAATGTAAAATACTGAAATATGCTTACAAACAAAAATGGAAATAAACTAGCTAGGGCGATGGTAGCTTATCTTTGAGAAGAGATGTGGTGGCTACATGCCTCTAAACTATGTTACAATGAGGCTCGAAGGCCTATTTATTATTAAGAAACAATGGGAGACCCTAAACATCCAAAAACCTAACCCTAGAAGATGAAACACCAAACTGTGGGCCCCGTTTGGGTAAATTGGTGCATCAACTTCCTGGGGTCGTAACTTTGGCATACGATCTCTATTTTAGGTGCACACTATCTTGTTAGAAAGATATATTAGAGAACTACAACTTTGGGAATAGCAACATCAGTCCACAGACCCATGTTGTTCCCAGGTTTCCCAAAAAACATCATTTAGGGCCTCAAAACGGCTCCAGAAGTTCAGGACCCGAAAAACTGCTAAAAATAGTAAACTGTGCTACAATTAAGGAAACTGAAAAGCTGAAAGAAACAATGGTGGGTGTCGTAGTGGACTTGGTGGGTGGCCACCAATATCCACCTGGATCAGTTTGCAATACATATGCTTCTCTTAAATAAAAGGGATAAATTTTAAGGGGCAGAAAGAGGTATGCATTCATAACATTATTTTTAAAGTTGGACAGTTATCAATTATGAAAATATATTTATTTTATTTTATGTGAAGATTCCATTGTCAAAGCAATTTAAGAGTTTCATGAATCAACAAACAAGTGAAAGACAAAAAATGTATAAGCATCGAAAGAAGTGTTATGATAATCCAAATAAATATCTGGGTTTGATAATTGATGGCATGGACCAAAAGAAAACACTTCTGCCATATTTTGTCCGCACGCCAAAAAATTTACAAGAGGAAAATTTATTCAGTTTCACTTGGTTGGTTGTATGGTATTTAATGGGAAGATGTTACCAAGGGTTTAATTCATGTAATGCCCTACTTAATCGTATCATGAAAACTTTATTTACATGAAAATATTGACTTATAATTATCAATAAATATTGGTATATACTTTACATATATGAAACTGTAATTTTTATTTACTGATATAAATTTTATAATTGTTATTATTCAATTCCCAACTTGTCTTCTCAAATTTAATTTTGGATAGGATATGGTCTCCTCCCATTTATTCCAATTTAAATATCCATATCCCAAGGTGTCATCTCAAAATCTAATTGGGAGAAGATATGGTCTTCTCCAAATTAATTTCCAAATTAAATATTCATATCTTATCTCCAAAATGTCTTCTTCAATCTACTTGGAAGAAGATATGGTAAGAAAAATCAAGGATATTAAATGAAAGGATGAAGTGGTAGTCATGAAATTAATGATAAGTAGTTGAGGTGGATGGGAGGAAGAGGCATAAAAAGGGAAGGATGATGAGAGGAGAGGGGGGAAGATCCTTGGTCTTGATTTTGTTTTGGAGGATTGTGTTTTCGGGGAGGAATGTGGAGAAATAAAAGGAAGAGAATGGAGAGATAAAAGAGGGAATCCAAACTTGGTTCTAGAGAGTGTTTGTTAAACTTGGACACACTACATCTGGTTAGACTTAGGCTCAAAGGACTAGGGAACTTATGGAGGTTCCCTGGGCTAGGAAATACTTCCTAGTTGGTTGGGAGGCAAATCCAGTTGGGTAATCAGGAGGAGCATCCCAATAGAGTCAGGAGCTCAGGAGCATCTCTACTAAGCTATTCGATCAGGTATTCCTCCATTTATTGATTACTTATGTAAATGGTTGCAATGAAATTCTTACTTATTTAATTTTTGGTAAATAAATTTTAATGGTATATTATCATCAAATAAATGTCTAGATATAAATAAGTTATTTCCCATCTTATTGTGTTTAAAAATTAGAGAAATTTAGTTTTAGTGAGGAGAGGACCTTAGGAAGGAGCCTCACACGTGGTATCAGAGCCTAGGTTCAAAAACTAGACCTTGAAGCCTACCTACTAAAATATATATATATATATATATCTATATATATATATATATATATATATATATATATATATATATATATATATATATTGCAAACAAATGTAATTATATTAGAAACCAAAATAAATTGAATTATTATATTATTTTGACCATAATTTAAATGAAAAAAAAAGTGCACCTATTTTCTCTCAAAAGCCCACATATGAGTCCAAAGACCTATAAACACGGCCTATTAATTCCAAATGTAAGATATGGCTACATACACCTGACACATGGCTTGCATGCTTTTACTCTTGGTTAGCTTCGTTGCTCCGATCCTCACTCCCTCCTCTTCCTTATTTCCCATCTTGTCTCCACAATTTTTATTCATTGATTTGATCATGTTTTCAACATGGCGTATCATCTTCTATCTACACATAGATTATCTTCTCTGCTGATTGTCATCAAAATTTCTCCTATCCGTCAATATACAATAGTAGCAGTCGAAGCGATGAGAGCACGAGAAGTAGTGGTGCAAGAGTTTCCTAAAGGGAGTAAAGCAAGCGGAGGCGGAGGGAATACGAAGAGAAAAACATTTTGGATGAGGGATCTGGCCACGAGGGACTGGATTCCAGAGGATCACTTCGACGAGACCGACATTGCAGAGTTGAGGCAAAAACTCCTCTCCTCTAGAAATTAGATAAATGGGCATTATAAGAATAGCTTAGTATTAACATCAGGCTTAGAGGCGCCGAAAGGAGACTGGTCGTAGGCACATCTTCTGAGACTTCTTACACTTACTCACAATTCTTTCAACTATAAACATTCTTTAGATAAATAAATACATGTATTGGCTCACTATTTTAAAAGCAGCTTCATTGAAGCAACCTAATGAGTGTGCATATTGGTCGAGAATCATTTGAATGATGTTCTCACACCGTTGTAAAATGGCTGGAAAGCACCCAAACCAATCAACAATTTTCTTTAGAGCCTTTTGTGCTTCAAGAAACTTTGTACGAGTCAAATCTATTATAGTTGTGTTTTCCAATAGCTACACAAGCAACATCAGATAAACACCTGCCATCCAAATTTCCCAATGTTGCTAATATACCTCTCTATCTAATCATTTCTAAGGTTACCAAGATAAAAATGATTTTTCATATCTTATTTTCTCTCACATTTATAAGGAATTCAATGCACACTAAATAAGCTTTATCCTTGCAGGGAAGGGCTCTGTCTGAACAGATGTTCAAAGATGGAGCTCTCCTTCCCAAAGCCATTTTTTTCTCTTTATTGATAGGTAAAACAGGCCTATTACTGACGCTAATCTTGTTTTTTTTGTCTTCTATTACTGGCTTTTTTTTCCTGCTAATGATCAAAATACCTGAATAGGCACGTCTACTCAGTAATTTTTGAGTGCTTTTCAAGCACAGAGAGATGTTGTAAAAGCCTAAAGGATGACTGCATTGATTAGTTGTTGAGATATTTCTTTTTCCTTTTATGGACATAAGATAGTAAAGACATTTTGGCTTTAAATAGTGTCAATCAGACACTTCTATATATTCTCTAATTTCAGCTCTGAATTATCGAATATAAACATTTTTTTATAAGAAAAAAATGAATCAGAGCAATCAAAGAAAATGTGTATTGCAGAGAATTTGGGGTTCCAACCCATTTCAAGAGAACTCATCATGGAAAACTACCAAACAACAATAGAATTCCACATGGAAAACTACTCCCAATTGTAGAAAAAAATAGAAAAGATTGAATGAACATATCAAGATCAAGCAAGAAAACATGTTCTCTTATCAAACCCAGAAATAAAATTATTAATTGGGTTGTGTTTGGATGGTCAAGAGAAGCACAAGAATCCATATATTTCAATAACATACAAAATTTAGAAAGGAAATATTGGTTTTTAATTACCATGCCTTCCATTGAAGTTTCCACAGTTATGAAAATTAGAAGAAACGAAGTAACAAAGGACAAACTTCATAACAGTTATCTCGCCCATTCATTCAATGTCATCACCCATTTAGGTGGAAACTAAAGGCTCTAATTTTTATTTTTATTTGGATTATTTTGGGCTTATTGTTGTTCTGTTTGTTGTATTATCCCTATTTTGAGGATGAGCAAATTAGTCTGAATCAGATCACCTTATCATGAATAGTCCTTTTCTTGTTGACTACAGAATACAATCTTGTGGCATTTTGTTCTTCTTGGAATTATATGGTTGTAACCATTCACATCCATTTACCTCAACGTTTTGCATTTCTATTCTTTTGTTTAGTTAATTCAATAAGTTTATTTATTAGAGCAAAAGGGAACTATGATAAACAAATATGCTCTTGGTTTCCCTAATTTTGTACATTTTTCCATAAATATTTTGGGCTGAGCATATTGCTATCAATCAGTTTAAAGTGATTGTATCTGGGATATTTGTGAATGCAATCATAAACATATAGACCGTGATGATAAATATTAATTTTTTTTGTAAGAGGCTGGTGTGGACCTCGAAGCCATGGAGAGAAAGTGGGTTCCTCCTCTGAGCTGCTCCAGCTAAAAAAAAAACTGTTAGTTTTGATCTCCATTCCTATTTGCAGTAGTTTCTATCATAAGGATATAGAATTGGTTCAAAAAAACTGTGGCTGAAATTTAATTTAAAAAAAAAAAAACAAACAAACAAAAAAACTCATCCATATGCCTAGATCAAAGATGTGTCATCTGAGGCAAATCTAAATAAATGAAGCCTTAGATGACATTATTGCTAAAACAAGTCCAAATCAACAAAGATGAAAAGGGAAACAACAGGTTTTATGAATTATCTACTTAACTCATGAGGATAAGACCTTTAGGAAGGGTAAAGATGATGCAGTAAAACAACATGGTGCTTCCTTAGAGATGCAAACACAAAATTATGATATGATGGACCACCAAGATGTGTAGGAGGTGAGTTAAGTGAACAATCCAATTTCTATGTCAAGGGTGACATAATTTGTAGTTTGTGGTATGTACTCCATCAACCTTGTTGGATATAGTTCAATGCATAAAGCCAAAGTTGCTTCCACCTCCAATGGAAATTGTAGTGTTATAGCCACACGCAACTATCAAAGACCTAAAGAAGCATGTAGATAGCATTATGAGAGAGACATATATTATCATGTATAGTGTCAAGGTAGAATCCATCCCAGACCTGGATGGCCCAGAATCTCCATTACCACTCAAATACAAACAAAGTCAATCACAATAGCAAGGCATGGCCATGAGAAAAATTACAGGGGTAGGTATTGTTATAATCAACTGCATCATGATTCTATTAATCATTTCCCGCAAAGGAAATAACTCTAGAAGTTCTAGTGATGGTGCATTAAACTTGAGATCTGTTGCCTAAAACTAGCTTTTGTGGGAACATTGGAAGAGGACAGTTGCCCCTACTTTTATAGAAATACCACAAGATTTCTTTTTCTGGGAACTCAGTTTGTAGCTAGTTTCTTCTTGGGGACAACTTGGATGCATTTCCAAATCACTTCCATAGAAACATTTGGAGATGTGACGGACGAGAAGTATCCTTTTGCATTCATGCTATGCATAGTGGGATACCTTATTACCATGCTCACAAACCTCAACATTGCTTGGGTGTACAAGAAGCAAGATGGGACGAACACCACTGCAATTTCTCTTCAAATGAAAGACAGTGAGTAGCTTCATTTTTTTATCATATTTTAATTAATATTCTTCCTTACAACATGTATCCACTAATCCATTTCAATGTCACAATCTTTTTTGGCTAGTTGATAGCACTAATGTTGTAATAACTATATATTCACTCTATAGAAAGTGGAGTGCCCACACATATTGGCAAGGAATCACTCAACTTGAAAATGAGTTGAATACGAAATCCGATATGTAGTTTTGTTGCCCATTTTCCTTGTTAGGAAGTTCCAGGCATGTTTCCAAATCTAGAAACTTCTTGGAACATTTTCTAATTTTTCTGCCAAAAATGTGGAGGGATGAAACTTCGTGCAACTTAGATAATAAAGGTAGAGAAATTGAAGAGGAGGGAAGACACATTGTCAAACTTAAAAAAGTAAAATATGGATGGAGGAAGAAGGGAAAATTGGTAAATATGAGGAGAACAAGCACGCAAAGGCATGTGTTCATGAACTCAAAGAAAATGAAATTGAGGCTGAGGCTAAACTAAAAGTTACAGCCAAGACATGGAGCGGAAATCCATTGTTGGTGTTGCAGATCAAGGTGTGGATGCAAGGAAAGGGTTATTGATGATTGGCCTATTTTAGAAAATTTGACAATTTTGTGAGCATTTATTTATGTGGTCAGATTTATTTTTTTCTGTCAATTGTCATGATTCTTGATAGGGAATTTTATGAGTTAAATGAAAGGATATGAAAAAGTTCATCATTGAGGGTTAAAGTGGTAATCTTTGATTTGCCACAAGTGGACAAAGTTCATATAGGAGGATTTAAAATCAGTGAAGTGGTGATTTGTGTTAGAGTGCCCCTCAGATACTCTTCTACAACACTGTGCACACATGTGACTGAAGTGGGCAGTTTCTTGTTACAATAGCATCACACACACAGTATATCCGTATAGCATTAATTTCCATGTTGTATGGTGGTTTGTAGATGAAGGGGCATAATTAAAGAAGGATAGAGGGCACACCACTATATCTAAGGTTTCATCATTACAGGCACATGCATGCATGCACAAGCCATAGATGAGATAGGATGAGGTTATCCTTATATTCTAGTTCTACAAGATCACATGTCATATTTAAGTTAATAAAAGAGAATGCATGCAGCTACATGTGTTGGTTTCAGTTTATTAAGCACTTTTCTAATTCTAGCTTAAGTCTAAGTTCAATTAGGTGCATGCATGAAGATAAGGATGCAAACACTAGTAGGATGCATGCTTGAATGCCTCCGATCATCTCCAATTGAGACATCGTTTTGCATGTGTCCAAATTATGTGTCCTACTCTTCTTCCCAACCTATAAGGAGGAAAGCAAGGGTATAGTTTTACTAGTTCAGTTTTTTGTTCAACAGTTTTTAGCATCGTGTTATTACATTAGTTTCTTTATTAGTCTAATCCATATTATTTTTCTTTCTCACAATATTGAATAAAGAGTTATTCCTTTTTAAATCAAGGTTGAGTGCTAGATGGTGTTTGTTAACCCTAACAAAGCATGTTTCACATGGAGTATTGATGTTTTTTTTTCACGTATCTTGTTACCAAAGGCACTTATATAAGTGATTATCAATTAACATCTTCTTTATACTAAGATTGCAATTGTAGGATTATTTGATGGAGCTTAATTCTTTTATTGAGGGAAGTCATGGTTTGTGCTTACATTCTCCTTGACACTTCCCTCATGACATTGTTGATCACCTCTGGTGAGTTCTGAGGTGTCTTAAGGAAAGTTGTTCTTATGCACACTTACGTAGTGTCGTTGTCCTCGAAATCACATAACCATGGGGGTTTGTTACTATGATTTATTATTGATATCCCATGTTATATAATGCACATTATGTCCTTGGTTGGCATCATCATTTCTTGTTTGGAGGCTTGCGTCCAGCACATATGGTGTTTGAAATGTGATTGAGGGCCTTTCATAACATTTCTCGAACATTTGATTTACCCTTAGCACATTTATGATAAGGGATATCCATCAACTATGAGTTTCCTTAAGTATTGTTGGTTAATTATTACTCCTTGACATAGTGAATTAGATTTGGGGCATGTTTGCATGTGTTCATAGGGTTTCACTTCAATTATTGTTTCATGATTTTGATTGGTGAACCTTGAAGTAGTACACCCATGATTTGTTGCATAATTGATGTCCCTTTTGGTGGATGTCTTGATGACATGGAAAAGTGGTTGTGGTTTGTTAGAAGAATTCCAATGGATATTTATATTTTGGCTATGATGTGGCATGTTGTGAGTAGTTATTTTCTTGATATAGGAAATCACTCCCCTTATTTGGTATATTCTCATGCATTTGGAGGCATTCAGACCTTGCTCGGGTGGTCTTCTACATTGACACCCATGGTTTTGGTCACTTGGCATGTTATTTTCACATTGTATCATATGGTTTCTCTTGGTTTGGGAATATCCTTCATTACTATATTGGAGAGTACCCTAGCCTCATTACACAATCTCTTAGGGTGAACTATTTATCATATTCCTTGGATGAGAGGTGTTGGTACATGTGCATTTAACCACTTTGGCACATTGATTGAGGAAACCCCACTTCTTTGAGGAGGTTATAACAACTATATGGACAATTATGGCACATGTTTCTATGGGATTACTAATTAAGGCCAATTTGGTTGATCATGGGAGACAATTCCCTAGCATATTTATACTATTTCCATTTGGAGGAGTTACATTTTTTGTCTACAAGACTCTAATTACCTTAGCATATTCTTTTAAGTCACTCCACTCATAAAGGTGGTCATGTCCATTATTTGCAAAAAAAAAAAAAAATTATGAATTACTCTTGAAGGATGAGTTGCTCTCTTCTTGGAGAAACGGCCTTAACATATTCTATTTTGGCCATGTATTTGGTATCTCTAGGTCGCTAACTACCTTGTCTAACAGATTGCTCCCATTTTGGCTTGAGTATTTATAGGTGAAGTTATCTAGCTACATGGGTTACCCACAAATATCATTTTGATAGGGACTCTCTCTTTACATATACATTTTGTACAAGTTTGTAGTTAGGATTGGGGACTTAGTTAAACCTTAGCACTGCATATCGTCTATAAATAGATCGAAAGACTGAAAGAGTAAATTGGGTTATAAAATATATGCCTATAATGTATGTCATGGATAATTAGACTTGGTTGGAAAGGTACTTACCATTGGTAGAATTTTCCTATAATAAAAATAACCACAATTCAATTAAGATGCCTCCTTATCAAGCTCTATATGGGAGGCCATGCAGGACACCATTGAGTCGACGAAAGGGTGGAAGACACGGTAATAGTCACGATAGGATTGTTTCAATGGAGGAATAGGTAAGATAGATTCAACAAAGTTTAAAGGAAGCACAATATAGCAAAAAAGAGTCATGTTTATGCACATAGTACCGATCGAAGTTTAAAGTGGGGGACCGAGTTTTTTATTTTTATTTTTTCGTTATTCCTAACAGTAATCATTTTGAGAAAGGTATGAAGTTACCACCTCGATTTATAGGACCTTTTAGAATCAAAGAGAAAATTAGACCACTGTCCTATTGTCTTGTACTACCACCCCAATTGCATAAAAATCGTGATGTTTTTATGTATCTTTCCTATAACATTATGTTTCTGAAGAATACCACAAACTTGACTGGAGGGAATTATAGGTCTCAGACGTGGGAACCATAATGATCAAACCAATATGTGTATTATACCATAAGGTTCGATAGCTCAGGCATCATTTGGTGGACCAAGTTAAGATACAATGGGACAAGTATAACCCAAGATCTACTACTCGGGAAGATGCAAAGACTATATGTCACAATTACCCCTCACTTTTGACCATTTATGATGTCCATTTTGACTTAGACAGATACCTATGCTAAGGCTCTATTTTTAGTTCCATGTTATTTATTTATGAATTCTATGTAATATTGATGCATTTAGTTGGACAGGTGAAACTACTTATATAAATCATTAGGTGGATTAGGTATTGATGATTGAAATGTTTGATGTATGACCTAATGTATGACTTACTTGGTTATGATTTATCTAGTGCATGACTTATCAGAGTTATTGTTGTTTCATGTATGGATTAAGTGGATATGATTTATCTAATGAATGACTTAGTGAAATTATGGTTTATCTAATGTAAGATTTGTTTCCGGTATGAACTACAAAATTGACACATGGATATTAGACTTAATAATATGATGTTTAAGATCACTTATCTATATCTATTTTGTTGTTATATATATGCATGAATGAGAACTAATGATCCAAGTGGATATTGGTGGCCACCTACTAAATCCACTTGGACCCCCACCATTGTTTCTCTCAGCTTTTTCAGTTTCCTTAATTGTAGCACAACTTACTATTTTTAACAGTTTTTCGGGTCTTGAACTTCTGGAACCGTTTTGAGGCCCTAAATGACATTTTTTGGGAAAATTGTGAGAAACATGGGTCCATGGACCGATGTTGCTCTTCCCAAAGTTGTAGTTCTCATATAGATATTTCTAACGAGATTGTGTGCGTCAAACAGAGATCATATGCCAAAGTTACGACCCCAGAAAGTTAATGTACCAATTTACCCAAACGAGGCCCACAGTTTGGAGTTTCATCTTCTAGGGTTAGGTTTTTGGATGTTTAGGGTTTTCCATTGTTTCTCAACAATAAATAGGCCTTAGAGCCTCATTGTAACATAGTTCAAAGGCATGTAGCCACCACGACTCTTCTCAGAGATAAGCTAACATCGCCCTAGCTGGTTTATTTCCATTTCTGTTTGTAAGCATATTTTAGTATTTTACATTAATGAAATGAAGTATTATTTCCACTACATCTCTATGTTTATGGTTATCTCTGTAATTTGTTGCATTCCTATTTAAATCCATATCAACTAACCTGCAGATTGGAAAGAACTATATGATAACCAAGATCTACTCTTCCATTGGGGAAGGCCGAGACATCCAATGAGGAATGGTATGATGTACATTGTCCTATTACATTTGGTATCTACTTTACATGCACTCTTATGACATGGGTAAAATATAAATGGCAGGTGGCAAGACTACTTGTCTAGATTATTCGATGACAAGTATCCAACCAACGCTATAGTGTGGTCCATATTAGGGTGTTGACCCTAGTTGTAAGGAGGGGTGGAGGTATTTCCCACCGTGTAACCTCCAAACCTAGAATCGTGGGTGGGAGGTGATGGACACGCTCCCCTAGACATGTGATGACAATCGCTAGTTGCCTGCTGGGGGAGTTAGGTCAATATAGTCGACACTTCTGCCATAATGGTTTTATCAGTGGTTAGATTGGTATAGTCAATGCCATAGTATATAACAACAAAGGATGGATAGGGTGTGAACAAAAGTAGGTTAGAAAGGATAGAAGGATATAGATTAGTAGGAGACTCTTGATGGGAAGTGGTGTCATTGCCTGATTTATTAAATTTTGCTACTATAACCCTCTCTCTATTTTGTTATGCATTATTGTCAAACTGCTTTCGAACCCCTTGTATCTTTTTCACTCTAACTTCGGGACGAAGTTTTTTGAAGGAGGGGTGTATGTAATGCCCTACTTAATATTATCATGCAAATTTTATTTACCTAAAAATATTGACTTATAATTATTAAGAAATATTGGAATATATTTACATTTGTGAAACTATAATTTTTATTTACTAATATAAATTTTATTATTGTTAATATTCATTTCCCAACTTGTCTTCTCAAATTTAATTTTGGATAGTATATGGTCTCCTTCCATTTATTCCAATTTAAATATCCATATCCCAAGGTGTCATCACCAAATCTACTTAGGAGAAGATATGGTCTTCTCCAAATTAAATATTCATATCTTATCCCTAAAATGTCTTCTCAAATCTACTTGGGAGAAGATATGGTAAGAAAAGTCAAGGATACTAAATGAAAGGATAAGGGGGTAGTCATGACATTAATGATAGGTGGTTGAGGTGGATGGGAGGAAGAGGCATAAAAAGGGAAGGATGATGAGAGGATGGGGGGGAGATCCTTGGTCTTGATTTTGTTTTGGAGGATTGTGTTTTGGGGGAGGAATGTGGAGAAAGAGAAGGGAGAGAATGGAGAGATAAATGAGGTAATCCAAACTTGTATCTGGAGAGTGTTTGTCAAACTTGGACACACTACATCTGGTTGGACTTGGGCTCGGAGGGCTAAGGAACCTGTGGAGGTTCCCTAGGCTAGGAAATACTTCCTAGTTGGCTGAGAGGCAAATCCAGTTGAGTAGTCAAGAGGAGCATCCCAATAGAGTTAGGAGCTCAGGAGCATCTTTACTAAGCTATTGGAATAGGTATTCCTCTATTTATTGATTACTTGTGTAAATGGTTGCAATGAAATTCTTACTTATTTAATTTGTGACAAATAAATGTTTATGGTATATTATCATCAAATAAATGTTTGGATATAGATAAGTTATTTCCCATCTTATTGTGTTTAAAATTAGAGAATTTTAGTTTTTAGTTAGAGGATCTTAGGAAGGAGCCTCACACTTCACAACTCTAAATATTCATAATGATGCAAATGTGACCATAAGTATAATCCATGATGTGGTTTTTCATTGGTCTGGTATTCTTCTTGAATTTTTGTATCTGCAATTGACAACACAAGCCGTGAAAACAAAAATTAAGTTCTTTTTGGATATCTACACATGCTTGTTGGATTGAAATTCTTTAAAAAGGTAAAG
Organism: Pinus taeda; assembly: GCA_000404065.3. NCBI lineage: Eukaryota > Viridiplantae > Streptophyta > Pinopsida > Pinales > Pinaceae > Pinus > Pinus taeda. Next base: position 194,958 of record APFE030718498.1, on the reverse strand, counting down.
GTTGGTTTCCTTCTTGTTGGGCACACTCATGACCATATTGATCATATGTTTAGTTGTTTTTCAATAACATTGAGGAGGAAGGATTATGGGTACCTTCCATCATTAATTGAATGTATTAAGAAATCATACATTCTAGAGCTTGTCTTTCATGTGTTGGAAGAAACTATTGACATGCGAAGGTTTATTCTTGGATCGCATCGTGGGGAGAAATGCATTGAACAACTTAATGACATTAGCTTCCAGCATCAATTTTGTATCAAAAAAATTGATGGCAAAACACTTATATGGGGCAAGAAGTATTCAACTATTGCAGAATGGGGGTCATCATTAGGTTTAGCATTTTTGAAGTTCATTCCAGATCATCCAATATTTGCTTTGAAGTTAAGATTATTGCAATCAGTTGTTGAACTCCATAATGCACGAAGGCATAAGAGAGAGATAAATTATTCTAAATGCCTAGAATAAATTAAAATATGTATTAGAGATACATATGAGTACTTTGATGTTGTTGATTCAGTTTGGTGGGAGTCTTTTTACAATAATTAAAGTGATATCATTTCAAGATCAAGAAATGAAGATACATTTTTGAAGACTCCATTTATTTGGCCGAAAAATATGCCAAATGAACAAGAGGAAAGACACAATGTTGAACAACAACAATCACAAGGCATTATTAATTCTCCACAGGTAAAGGAAAGAGAAATCTATATTGGTTCTAGAAGATCACGTGCACAACGTGAAGCCATAGAATACCTCTACAGGGGTTCTATGCAAGATGTTAAGGATGGTTGCATGATAGAAGTATTAGTAGATGGAGATTCACTTGTCTATGAATTCTAGGTTGCCAGGGTTATAAAGTTCATTAAAGAAAATGAAGCTATTACAGTTGTTAAAGTACACTGGCATGCCACAAATATCCACCCATTCAATGGTGTGTACAAGCCAGAGATGGTAGTTGATAAACAAATTGGTAGAAATAGAAAAAGAAATGGAACAAATATAAATCATCGCCACACAAACCTCTTAAAATTGGAGGATGTTGACATACTTGTTTATGACTTCAATTTAACAAAGAGAGGAACTCTTCACTTGAGGACCATAGATATTTTGAAGAATTTGCTAAAAGAAGAAACAATGTTAAGATGGGAGTCTGTTGAACCTAGTTGTAGATCTAGAAGACTTTTGAAACCTGAAATAGTGGGCATGCATGTTGAATCAGATGGGGCTTTAGTTTATGAAAGAGAAGAATATGGGTCATCTTCATTTGCATCCAGTCATTCATATGAAGATGTAGATTTTGATGGTGTGCCAAAACCTATGCGTGATTTTGAATAAATGTCTAAGATATTTTATGCAAATGATGTTTACATGGTAACTTGAAATAAATATTTTGACTTCCATATGATCTTACATGAAGTTATGAGTCATTTCTATATTTGTTGGATTATATGTTTTAATTATGAAGAATTCATCTATTTAGAGGCGCTTGCATGGTAAGTTGAAATAATTATTTTGACTTCCATATGATCTTACATGAACTTATGAGTCATTTCTATGTTTGTTGGGTTATATGTTTTAATTATGAAGAATTCATCTCTTTTAGAGATGTTTGCATGGTAACTTGAACTAAATATTTAGACTTCTATATGATCTTACATGAAGTAATGAGTCATTTCTATGTTTGTTGGATTATATTTTTTAATTATGAAGAATTTATCTCTTTAGAATATCCACAATATAATCATGGGGGCTTCACTAGGGGAGCAATATCATACCATGTGGGTTCATATTGGGGATATATATTGAGGAAAAAATAAAATAATATATTGGGGGATATATAGGGGGTAAAAGGTTTTTATAGTAGCGGGTATAAAAATTGGAGCTTAAAGTCAATGAAAAATATAAAGGGGTATAAAAATGTTAATGAAAAAATGGATACCTACAATATCTAGTGAAAAGTAGGAGGTTTTCAAAATGGGAAGTTGTATTGGGTTCATATTGGTATGGGGTTAAATAATATGATTTTTTGAGGGATTTTCCAATATGTAGTCAAATTAAGGGTTTTGTTTAATATTCTACAAACGCATGTGATATGTCAGAGGTTCACTGAATGAATCCCCAGCGAATGCAATGATGAATTACAAAAATAATGTATGTTATATTCAATCTACCAAAGTTGATATTTTTATTAAAAGTAAATAAATATTATAAATTAATGTTGATTTTTTAAATTATACAGTGATATTGCCATTATATTATTTATTGTTATCATTTGGTATAATATAGTTTTAAAAATATTGAAATTTTAATGCCTCATTAAAAGGGGACACTTCGTTTTGATGGCTGATTTTTAGGTTTTTGTTGCAATAGGATAAGTTGTCTTAGGCTAACATTTGAGAAGAGCTATATTTTTCGCCTTTAAAATAAAAATTACTCTTGGAATAATGAATTTTCATTTACTTGTTGATTTTTAAAAATTGTTTTAGTCATATAATTTTTCCATAATTTCATGGTTGAAATATGTTAAAAACTTAAGGTTTTTAATTCCATGGTTGAAAATTTGTCAAAATCTTAAGGTTTTTCTTAGTTATGATATTTCATCTCTAATGCTATTGTTGAAACCAATTACAATTTTAAGGTTTTTTTAGAGTCAAAATATTTTACCTTTAACAACATGGATGGGAATTGTTGGGATTATAAGGCCTTGAGACATGGTATTTTATCTTTAACATCATGTCTGAGAATCGTTGGAATTTTATGGTTTTTCAAAGTCCTGATATGTTATCTTTAATTCCATTACTAAAAATTGTCAAAATTGTAACCTAGTTTTTTTTGTTCCAGCATCAACACTTATTGTTTTAAGGGTGTTTCTTTCATCCATTTTTCAAAAAAAAAGTGGCTTTTACTTCCATTTAAAAAAATGTTGAAAAATTACCCTAAAAAAAATATCGTTCTGGCATACATAATTTTTGTTTTTGGGTTGTTTTGTCATGTTTTTTTGGGGGGTTGGACTAGAGTTCTCATTTTGAGGTAATAGTTTTCGTTTGATTGGTAGCTATGTTGCAACAAGAACTAGGGGAATTAAGAAAAAACTGGATGACCTGTCTATAAGAATATGACTTGGAATTAAGGCTTTCTCATACATTCAAAGGTCATGGCCTATGCAAGATTGCCGTTAAAGCTACATATCCCCATGAAGAAGAGATGTTAGGATGGGAGAAAGAAATTGAAATGTACAATAATGATTATGCATCCTCACTAATTTCACCATCATCATGGTATTAATGGATAAGGAAATATCTAGAATATATAACTTTTCCATCTCATGTATAAGAAAAGCAAAAAATGGCCATCTGATCAAAAGCCACTTCATATCAATTTCTCCATGGAATTTTATTTCTAAAACATCATAATGGAGTTTCACTGAGTTGTTTGGAGTCCTCTGATTCTGAGAATATTTTGAAATAACTTCATGATGAATCGGCAGGAGGTCATTATATTGGAGATACTAGCACACAAGGTTATGCGAGAGGGATATTACTAGAAAACTCTATTCAAGGATGCCCATGCATATTCACACAAATTCTCGATTTATCAAAAGTGTGCTAGTAGGGAAAGATGATCAACCACCCCAATCTAGCCCATTGTAATAAAAGAACCATTTTAGTAGTGGGGCTTGGATGTCATCAATGAAATCACTTCACATTCATTAAAACAACACAACTATATTCTCATAGCCATAAATTATTTCATGAGGTGGGTTGAAGTTATACCATTGAGGTAAGCGAATGACCAAGAGGTGATTTGGTTTCTCAATCAAAACATTATCACCAGGTTTGGCATACCAACTTCACTTGTCTTTGATAATGCTACTTATTTCTCATATTTAAGGATTTAAGATTTTGCCTTTGAAATTGGTATGTATTGAAACACTTGAAAACTACTTCCACCGAGAAATGGCTTGGCTTAATCTACTAACAAGGACATGATTTGTATAATAAATATGTCAATGTTATTCTAACGAAGAAATTGGTGTAATGCTTTAATAAATTTACTCTAGGTTTATCATGTTACACCCAAATCTTCTCTTGGAACCTCACCATACTGCCTTGTATATGGAAAGGAAGCAATCCTACCCCCCAACCTTTACCTACTAGCTCTCTAATCATCTCAAGAATCATGTGGTAAACCTTTTCCAATCATGCAAAGCAATGTTGAAACTCTCTTGAAGTTAGAGGAAGAAAGCAAAAGGCTCATGAGAATTTTTCCTCCCATCAAAAGTGTATTATAAGATGGTTCGACAAGAAATTTGTACGTGATAGGGAGTTTAGTGTGGGAGACCTTGTCTTGAAGTAGTATAAAGCCGATGAATACAAGGGAAATCACACCAAGTTCCAATCCTTGTGGATCAGTCCTTATCAAATTTAGGAGAAACTTGGCCTACATACTGTAACGAACAAGATTCGTATATGCAACAGAGTAAGCTTCAAAATGCTTCGAAGGAAAAGAAATCCATTCTAGGACAAGTAATTGTATATTGAGTAGTGTATAAAAGAATTGATATGAGATGATTACGATGAGGGTGAAGGTCTTCTTATATACCCTAGGAAGGTACCTATTCACCAACGGTTATGTCCTTAGGGACATATTTTTTCATTAACTAGTTACTACTTTGTAACAAACACAGTTCATATATGTAACGAAGTAATCTTTAGAATACTTAAAATACAAAGACATCCATTATAGGATAGTAATTGTATATTGAATATTTTATAAAATAATTGATATGAGATGATTACAATGAGGGTGACGGCCTACATATATACCCTAGGAAGGTACCTCTTCACCAGCGGTTATGTCCTTAGGGACATATATTTTCATTAATTAGTTACTACTTAATCATTATTTATTATAATTATTGTTTTACATTATTTGTATTAATTTATATATAATTTTATTCATAACCTTTCCTTCCTGTTCAAAACACTTTGTCCTCACAACTTACTAATGAAAGGGCTTGACCTCTTTTTCATTTTGAATATCTTCTTGTTTATGAATTTTCATATTCATTGATATAAGACAATATGATTCTCTGAGTGATAAACAAAATTGTCAGACTAAGAATGGATCATACCATCCTAGATTAACCTTCAATGGAATTTTCTGATCACTGGAATTTTGTAATGAATTTTTATCATAGGAATAGATTCTTCAAACATCAATATTCCTTGGAACATAAATATGTTGTTTCCTTTTTGAATGGTTAAAATATGTAGATTGGCTTACTTGTCTACTCTTGTGATTTAGATGTTGATAAAGAGCTCATGTAGTTTGATCTTGCTCTAATATGTTTGTGGTGATTTCCTGATTTATTTCAGCTATTGTTGTTATTGAGTTGGTTACTCAATCGTCACTTAGAATTTCCATTGTTTGAACTGCAATATCTAAAATGGTTTTAACTTTTATAGATTCCTCTTCTTCTTGAGTTGTGATATTGACTAGATCGGTATATATTCTTTTATCTTCAACTTGGATTGAAAATATTGGCGACTTCAATACTTCTTCTTGAAGTTGTTCTAACTTGTCATTTATTGACTTCTTGTCACTTTTAAGCTTTTTTATTTGTGTAAGAAAGTTTTCGTTATGATTCTTGAGACATAAAATCTCTTTGTTTTTTAAATCATTGAATTTTTCCTTAGTATCCTTCTCATTATCTTTACTACTTTTGATTTTCTCTAATAATTTTTTATTAAGGTTCTTTGAGTGTAAATTTTCCTCTTCATTCTCTGATAGACTTTCGTTAAACTTATGGTCAGAAATTTCTTTTTCTTATTTTACTCTTTGTTTCGGAACCTTAGATTTCTTGATCTGTTCAAGTAATTTTTTATTGTGTTCCCTTAGGTGCAAAATTTCCTCATCTTTTTCTTTAAACTTATTGTAAATCAGGTCTTTGAGATCTTTATATTTCTTTTCTAAAGCATTATTTTTTTGTTCAAGATCTATGATTTCTTCCTCTACTATCTTTATTTGTGTCTGTGTATTACCTTGATGTTTTTCAGTACTAAATAATCTTCCACGTAATGGACAACACAAATTACACTTTTTTTTTAATATATGTATATCCGATTTCGTTTAGACAACATGGATATTTAGTCCAAACTAATGATTGTTGTGTGGAACTCATCTTCACTTCTTTCATTTGTTGATTATAATTTGTTCTTTTTTCTACAACAATTGACTCCATATTGCCTTTCTCATTAGTGATTGCCTTCATTTTGCTTAGTTAAGAATAGTTAGGGTCTCAAAATAATCCCTTTATAAGACTTCAACTTTATTATCCCTTCAAACCTTAACAAGAAATCTTTAATAATCATTTTTCCCTTAAAAAAAATTTATACTTTTGGCTTCTAATAATACTCCCCCTTTATATATATATATATATATATATATATATATATATTATAATATATATATTATATTATATATATATATATATATATATATTATATATTTAATATATTTATTTATTTTTAATTTTGTCTTCTCTATTATTTTTTTTCTAAATATATTTTGGACTTTTGTGTATATATTATATATATATTATTAAGGTGCTCTCTTTTTTCAATTTTTTATTTTTATTTTTTTATTATATAATTCTATTTTTTAAACATACATATATATCTATCTGTGTGTGTGTGTGTTGTGTGTGTGTGTGTGTATGTGTTGTGTGTTGTGTGTGTGTGTGTGTGTGTGTGTGAAATGGTTCACAACTTAGTAAAAATGGCTTAAAAATGTGACAGTATTTTGATCAGGGAAGTATGGTGGGAAGAGAACACTGAGGCGTGACAGGAGGGGTCAATGAAATGGAGATAGAGGCTGGTGGTCGTGCAAGTTTAGGCAACATTGTTTCAGGTGAGTTGTCGGGTGTACGTTGCAGCTCTAGTTCTGACAATGACATGGAATTAGTTGTTGCTACAAGGTTGATGATTGGCAGCGATGGATCGAATGTAGTCAGGAGACAAAGGGTGGTGGCAGAAATTTCCGGTAGCATAAGGGTGAATGCATGATATGACGACTGTGTGGAAAAAAATTTGGCGGCTGATCATTCAAGGTTGTGGAAGGTGGCCAAGCAGGATCGGCATGGATTGTGTTAGGTGATGAATGTCACTACCGATGGATCCTATTGCAGCTTGAAAGGAATTTAAAAATGGCAACAATGTCTGGTCGTTGTTGTAATGCAGTAGCATATGTATATAAACCCCCATTTTTCTAATTGTTTTTATAATGATAGTGTTTTTTTTCAAATACATATATAATTTTAATATATAATATATTTTTTTTTTTTATATTTTTAAATTTTTCTTTTTCTTTTTTTCCTCTTTTTTCTGTGTTTGACTTTTTTTTAATTTTTTTTAAATGCCCAATGACTTGAGTTAACCCTGGAGAATCTCTAAAATCTTCTTGTGGCTAAAATCATGAATTCCAATAGAAACAGACAAAGGGTTGGTGTCCAAAGGCCTAGTGATCAACCAACGTGGATTTGATACCAATATAATGAACAAGGTTTGTATACACAATGGAGTAAGCTTCAAAATACTTCAAAGGCAAAGACAGCCATTTTAGGACAAGTAATTGTATATTGAGCAGTGTATAAAATAATTGATATGAGATGATTACAATGAGGGTGAGGGCCTACTTAGATACCCTAGGAATGTCCCTCTTCACTAACGGTTATGTCCTTAGGGACATATCATTTCATTAACTAGTTACTAGTTAATCATTATCTATTATTATTATTGTTTTACATTTTATATAATTTTATATATATATATTATATTATATATATATATATATATATATATTATATAGTATATATATTATATATATATATCTATTATATTATATATATATATATATATATTATATATATTTTATATATATATATATAGATATATACTGATTGCATACCTTATAGAGGAATATTGAGTCCCTTGCTGTGAACAACCAAATTTTGAAATTCTATTTTCACTAGCAGCTCTTGCAGTTGTTATCCTGTCTATACATATTACTTTATTCCATCTTTCATTTTATGCGTTTTTATTTCATGTCAGACCTTTATTTTTCTAATGCATTTACTTTGTAGTTTCACCAATAGGATTTTGTACATAAATAAAGGTCTTATATATAAATAAACTTCCTTGGGACCATGTTAATAAGTCGAATGTTTTGAAGAGACTATGATAACTACTCAACTATTGGTTGGAATTAGATCTCTTTCCATTACTTAGTCCTGAATATATTTTGACATCAATCATATCCATAAGGAAAATACGAATTAGACTGTGAGGAGAACTCTAGCCAGCTAGAATACTCCATATCCTTAATAGGATCTTTGTTATTCAAATTGGCTTTAAACATTCAAATAGTGTCCTAATTGAGTTAATCTAATGGTTACAGAAGGGAAAAGGAGAAAAGACATAGTGGGCAAACCCATTTCGTAAAATCTTAAAGTCTCTGAAACGCTAGAAGTAACCTACCTAGTCATAAAATAAGTTAGGATCCCTCATCTACCTTGGTGCAATGAATTTTGTAAAATATGCAAGTTGCATGAAAAAGGAAAAATAAAATAAAAGGGTAAAGGCATGAAAAAGGCTTCTTGCATAGAGAGGTGATGCAAGCAACTTCGTCGGGGCTATGGTTCTCATTGGGAATGAAGCAATGCTTGTGATTTCTTGAGTGAATCCATAAGAGCTATGGATGCTTATTGGTAGTAAAGCAACACCAGGGACTCACACTAAATTCTGGACATTTTAAGCTCACATATTTACTATGCTAATCCCCAATTGAAGTCATTAGTGTTTGATTCCTAACTTTTAAAGTGTGTCAAAAGAAATCCAATCAAAGTGGCAGAGAAAATACATCCACAACTGGATTGTTTTATGATATTATATATATTTATATAATATATATATTATATATATTATATAACAATCCGATTGTAAACCTTATACAGGAATATTGAGTCCCTTGCCGTGAACGACCAAATTTTGAAATTCTATTTTCACTAGTAGCTCTTGCAGCTGCTATCATGTCTATACATATTACTTTATTCCATCTTTCATTTTATGCCATTTTATTTCATGTCATGCCTTTATTTTCCTAATGCATTTACTTTTTACTTACCGATTGTAAACCTTATACAGGAATATTGAGTCCCTTGCTGTGAACGACCAAATTTTGAAATTCTATTTTCACTAGTAGCTCTTGCAGCTGCTATCATGTCTATACATATTACTTTATTCCATCTTTCATTTTATGCCATTTTATTTCATGTCATGCCTTTATTTTCCTAATGCATTTACTTTTTAGTTTCACCAAAATGATTTTGTACATATATAAAGTCCTTATATATAAATAAACTTCCTTGGGACCATGTTAATAAGTCAAATATTTTGGAGAGACTATGATAACTACTCAACAATTGGTTGGCATTAGATCTCTTTCCATTGCTTAGTCCTGAATATATTTTGACGTCAATCATATCCATAAGGAGAATATGAATTAGACTGTGAGGAGAACTCTAGCCAACTGAAATACCCCATATCCTTAATAGGATCTTTGTTATTCAAATTGGCTTTAAACATTCAAATAGTGTCCTAATTGAGTTAATCTAATGGATACATAAGGGAAAAGAAGAAAACACATAGTGTGCAAACCCATTTTGTAAAATCTTAAAGTCTCTAAACACTAGAAGTAACCTATCTAGTCATAAAATAAGTCAGGATCCCTCATCCACCTCGATGCAATGAATGTTGGAAAATATGCAAGTTGCATGAAAAAAGACAAATAAAATAAAAGGGAAAAGGCATGAAAAAGGCTTCTTGCATAGAGAGGTGATGCAAGCAACTTTGTCATGGCTATGGTGTTCATTGGCAGTGAAGGAATTATTGGCATTATGATACAAGTGTTGTCCTTGATGGAAACTCACTCAAAGGTATGATACAGGTGGCAACTCAATTAGATGACAGATCATAGTACAGCAGGTCAAGAAAGAGGTATACGTAGGTTAACCTTGATGAAAGTGCGTATACACGCCGGTGAGCAGAACAAAAGGCGTGTATACGTACACATGAAGGTTCACAGAAGGAAAGGTGCGTACATGTCGAAAATCTAAGTTTTGGTCCGTGGTATTTGGTTCATGGTATTTTGGTATTGATCCGTGGTATCTCATCTAAAGGATTGAAACCAGGTATTGGGTCCAAGGTATTGGTTATACATGGTTTTGGACCATGGTATTGAGAAAAGCCTAAACCTATATAAGGAGAAGATCATTAGGCGAATGGAGTAGAGGTGTTGTGCATTTTGATGAGGTATGAGATCGAGTATATTGGTTATGAATTTGCAATGTATATCTGAAGTTGGAAATTTCAGCGAAGGTATGAGTAATTATCTTTAGATCTGTACGCGGGTTCACTCTGGAGGAAAGGCGTGTACACGCTGGTTTGACACAGTCAAGTAGCGTATACAATATGAAATTTGATGTTTCAGGTTGCTATTGGTTCTAGTGGTTGTTGCAGAGTTCTCGGCTCTGGTCTGTGTTCTCGTAACTGTGTTTTGATGACAAGTTTCAGTATTGGGTGATTCAGAGATTGATGATGCAAGTATAGTTGATGATTGGATTACAATAGTCATTATTTTGTATTTATGGATCCAGTCTAAAAATTTATGAAACGTGATCCCTGGAAGTAAAGAGAAGGTTGTATTCTTTTGTAGGTCAGCACCTACGTAATAGTATTTCATCTAGTACAAGAGCTAAGGGGGTTTTAGCTCCCTTCTAGAAGAAGTTGGAGAGCGAGAGAGGGTTGTAGCCCTCTGCAGGTTACAGCCTGCGTGCTGGTAAAGGACTGCACTAGTACATTGTAAAAGAAGTTTCTTATTAAAGGAAGATAGAAACAAATTGCAACAGGTGGTTTTCACCCACATTGGGTTTCTACCTTATATCATGGTGTTCACGTGTGCTCTTTATGTGTGATGATCTGTTATGTTTTACTGCACCTGTTTACTGTTAATATGGTTTACTGTTAATATGTGTGAAGATAAACTAATTGAATCATAAGGTTATTGAATATATGCTAGTTTCATTAAACACAATTGCGTATATACGCGGTTATCCTTAACTGAAGTAGCGTATATGAATCAAAGTATGAGAATGAAAAAGTTATATTGATGTGATAATACTGATTCACCCCCCCCCCTCAGTATTATTTCCAACAATTGGTATCAGAGCAGTTCCCTTTAGAAGAAGCTTGATCGCTTGAAGGAAAGATCCATCAGAATGGCTAATCAAGAAAGAGAGGCATCCATCAAGCCACCAATCTTTGACGGGAGCAACTTTTCCCACTGGAAGATAACAACCATAGCATATCTACAATCGCTTGGAACGGATGTTTGGGGATTTATGGAAGGAGGATACACATATCCATCAGCAATTCCTACAGATACAGCAGAGAGAAAGAAATATGAACTCAATGCCAAAGTTGTTACTGTCTTATTGGGAAGTTTGTCACAATTAGAATTTATGAAGGTCATGCATTTCAAATCAACCAAAGAAATATGGGACAAAATCATTCTAAGCTGCGAAGGAGATGAACAGGTAAAACGAGCAAAGATTCAAACTCTCAAAATACGGTATGAAAATCTTAAGATGCATAGTAATGAAAGCATAGCTAATTACTTCCTGCGTATAGATAAGATTGTCAATTGTATGAGGAATATGGGTGAAGAATTTAAGGAAGTTGTCTTAGTTCAAAAGGTTTTAAGATCCCTGTATGCTAAATTTGATTCCAAACTATCTGCCATAGAAGAAAAGGAGGATCTGCAGAAAATCACTATGACGTAGCTTCATGGAATCTTAACTGCTTATGAGATGAGAAATGGAGGACCATCAGATATGAGAGAAACTGCATTTGAAGTATCAGCAAATGAATCAGGATACATCTCATAAGGAGAAGATGAGGTAAATTTTGTTAAAAATATTGAATGAGGAACTCGAAGGTTCAAAGGTAAGCTACCTTTCAAATGCTTTTCATGTGGTAGAGTTGGTCACTACGCTGCTAGATGCCCTCATAACAAAGGAAAGATGTTTGAAGAAGGTAATAGAAGCTGTTATACCCATGTTAAAAGTAATGACTCATTCAATAGTTGTGAAGACATTAGAAGTCTCATGGCATATGAAAATAAGGATGTAGAAAAAGAAGAAGTTACCAGATTAAAGGAACAATTGGAGTCAGTAACCAGAGTAAGGGAGCAATTGCAGGATGTAGTAAAAGATCAGAGCATAAAAATTCAGAGACTTGAATCGAAGATCCTCTCTCTAAAAGAAAATCTTGAAGAATCAAAGAAGAATAATAGAGAATCTCTTGAAGAACACGAACATGAAGTGATCGAATTAAGACAACAAGTGGAATAAGGAAGAAAAGCTGAAGAAAACATAAGGAAGCAGTATCTGGAAAAGGAAGAACAATATCAGGTTGAGGTAAATATCTTAAAAAGTAAATTAGAAGAAAAGGATAAACGGATATGATTTCAAGATAGTACTAAGATTTTGGATGACATTCTTGGTAGTCAAAGATCCCGTACTATCAAAACTGGTCTTGGCTTTTATGAATATGTTGAAGGTGAATCTAGCTCACAAGGTGAGGCAAGGAACTCTAATGAGAATTCTGAAATGTTCAACAAGGAACAACCAAGGAAAGAAATTCCTCAAAGAAAATCTTTTACTCATAACTATGGAAGTGATAAACGATTATTTCCTCCATTGACTAATATTGAATGTTATGTATGTCATAATCTTGGACATGTTGCAGCCAGATGTAGAAGTAGAATGATTCAAGACCGTCACACAAGATCATCACATTGCAGGTACATCAAAGGATATTGTTTTGCTTGCAATATGTTTGGTCACAAATCAATTGATTGCAATAGAAGGAACATGAAACATGTAAGATTTTATGCATGTAACAAATTTGGACATAAAGCAAGGGAATGCAGGAGCAAGATTCAAACTCCAAAGCAAAAGGATTATACATCATCACAATCCCAGGTATTGAAGAAGACAGAATTAGAGATAGAAATATGTGACATACCTCAGTCGGCTGACATAATAGACACAGTGGAAACTGAAAGTGAAGACCTTCAGTATTCCATCTTGCATATGCTGATATAATAAAGATAAGTCACGTATATATATGATCTAGAAGTTGCAGAGTCGCATATATAGAGCTCAAAAGAAAAAGGCAGCAAAACAGACTCAGGAAATGGTTTAGTCATGGTATATGATGGTTGGCACAGGCTTAGGGGGAGCATGTACTTCAAATAATGCATTGTTGGCATTATGGTTAGAAGTCTTTTGTAATGATGATTAATGATACATTTTGATGGTTGATCAATAGAATGGTATTGTAGGTTACAAGACTGGATGTTGATGCTTATGGTGCAGATCATATATGGTGTATATTAGTGGCTAATGTCTATCATGGTTTTGAATAGATTGTTGGTCTTTGTTATAAAGACCTTGTATGTGCTCAGGGGGAGCATGGATGGATTGGTACATCTTGGCATATACAAAGGGGGAGCTCAATCAGAGATTGCAGCAGGTACTCAGGGGGGAGTATGGACAGCAGATTGAATATCATAGAAGAGAATATCTTGGTCCACCCTTTTCCCTTGATGTCAAAGGGGGAGAGTAACTTGGTGTTGTGGTTGCCATCAAGTCCAAAGGGGGAGACTATTGGCATTATGATACAGGTGTTGTCCTTGATGGAAACTCACTCAGAGGTATGATACAGGTGGCAACTCAATTAGATGACGGATCATAGTACAACAGGTCAAGAAAGAGGTATACGTAGGTTAACCTTGATGAAAGTGCATATATATGCGGGTGAGTAGAAAAAAAGGCGCATATACGTACACACACAGGTTCACAGAAGGAAAGGTGCGTACATGTCGAAAATCTATGTTTTGGTCCATGGTATTTGGTTCATGGTATTTTGGTATTGATCCATGGTATCTCGTCTAAAGGATTTAAACCAGGTATTGGGTCCAAGGTATTGGTTATACATGGTTTTGGACCATGGTATTGAGAAAAGCCTAAACCTACATAAGGAGAATATCATTAGGCCAATGGAGTAGAGGTGTTGTGCATTTTGATGAGGTATGCGATCGAGCATACTGGTTATGGATTTGCGATGTATATCTGAAGTTGGAAATTTCAGCGAAGGTATGAGTAATTATCTTTAGATCTGTACGCGGGTTCACTCTGGAGGAAAGGCATATACACGCTAATTTGACACAGTCAAGTAGCATATATAGTATGAAATTTGATGTTTCAGGTTTCTATTCGTTCTAGTGCTTGTTGCAGAGTTCTGGGCTCTGGTCTGTGTTCTAGTAACTGTGTTTTGATGACAGGTTTCTGTATTGGGTGATTCAGAGATTGATGATGCAGGTATAGTTGATTATTGGATTACAGTAGTGATTATTTTGTATTTATGGATCCAGTTTGAAAATTTATGAAACGTGGTCACTGGAAGTAAAGAGAAGGTTGTAGCCTTCTGTAGGTCAGCACCTACGTACTAGTATTTCAGCTAGTACAAGAGCTAAGGGGGTTGTAGCTCCCTTCTAAAAGAAGCTGGAGAATGAGAGAGGGTTGTAACCCTCTGCAAGTTGCAGCCTACGTGTTGGTAAAGGACTGCACTAGTACATTGTAAAAAAAGTTTCTTATTAAAGGAATATAGAAACAAATTGCAGCAGGTGGTTTTCACCCACATTGGGTTTCCACCTTATATCATGGTGTTCATGTGTTCTCTTTATGTGTGATGATCTGTTCTGTTTTACTGCACCTGTTTACTGTTAATATGGTTAATTATGTTCTAAGGTTCTCGTTCAAGATCAACTAACTGAATCATAAGGTTATTGAATATACGCTAGTTGCATTAAACACAGTTGCGTATATATGTGATTATCCTTAACTGAAGTAGCGTATATGAAGCAGAGTATGAAAATGAAAAATTTATATTAATGTGATAATATTGATTCACCCCTCCCCCCTCTCAGTATTATTTCCAACAGAAATTCTTGTGATTTCTTGAGTGACTCCATCAGAGATATGGATGCTTACGGGTAGCCAAGCAACACCAGCGACTCACACTAAATTTTGAACATTGTAAGCTCACATATTTACTATCCTAATCCCCAATTGAAGTCTTAGTGTTTGATTCCTAACTTTTAAAGTGTATCAAAAGAAATTGAATTGAAGTGGAAGAGAAACTACATCCACAACTGGGGCATAATACTGAGACCAATGGGGTCCATAAGTATAAGAAAATATATCCTAAATAATAGACTTCATTTTAAAATGGGGGCTAAATGACATAGATTTTGAGGTCTTACTCACTCATAAATGGACAAATGTTGCAATTGCTACAACAACCTCAAATTTCAACACTTTCAAAATTTGGAGTCCCCTTAGCTTGAAATTATAAGATGCATTTTCCTTTGGTTATTCCAAGTCCTTTCACTACTTAGATACTTCAACCTGTGATTTTTCTAAGTCCCTACCTTGATCATACTTAAATAATTCTCTTTTAGTTGCATCACTCACTACTATACAAATTTGTGACCAAGGTTATAAAGACAACCACAAGTCACAAATCACAGCTGTAGTCTCAAGTAACTTTTCAATTGTCCTTTGAAATTTTGATTTGTGACTTACTCTTCCCCTCATCACACTTTTGAATTGTGACCTAACCTTCATCACTGTGATCAATCCTTATCACATATTGAAAGTGCGACTAAATCTTGTTGCAGTGACTAAATCTTGTTGTGATTTTCACTGTGAATTTAGATCACACATGCAACTTTTCTATATAAAGAAATCAACCCTCTTTCATTTCATTTTGTCATTAACCTGAGATGAGAAATCTATTCTTCCATAAGGAGATTATGAATGACTGAACTAGTAAGTAACATATTCTCTTTCCCATCATTTCATTTTTTTCTTATCCTCAAGGTTACCTAAACATTTTAGCTACCCTATGATCCTAAATTTTTATATTATCATACACTTTTCCCCTCTCTCCTTTCGCATCAACATATCGTACCCTCACTCCTCTCCATGCTCATCTAAGATATGAATTTCCTCACCTGCTTACTTAATTTTTCTAACCTTCTCATTAATGTTGCTAACGATCCCGCCTAGGCTCAGGTTTTCATTGCCCTACATACACAAGTTTATCCTTGCATGTTGAAGTTCCTTCAACCCATACTCAGCACTTTGGACCTTTTTCCTTGATTCCCCAAACCTTCGCATTCCATCTCGCTTTGTGAGCTTAGAATACCATGTATTGTTTGCAATATTTCAACCACAAATTCAACCCTCATCGGCTATTATAATATATGAACCCTTGTCATGAACCCTCTCATTGGATCGTCAACCTTTCAAACTTGATTCTTAACCAGTATCTCAAATCAATCCTTAACAAAAACCACCATTTATGTTGTCCCTCAAACTTGCGGCTAGCTATGTTTCTATCATACATCGCATATTGTAATCTCAACATACATGCCATATCCCACTAATATATGAATATGTGATTCGTAACTAAAGAGATACCCCACCATCTCGAGTCACAAATCATGATCCCAATGAGCATTGAAACTCCTAAATTTTCAATTTGTGACTAATGCAGAAAGGTGCCCCTCTTCCATCACGGATCACAAAACCCATTGAGATGTAAATTTGTGATTTGTGACTAGCCTATAGTTGTGATTTGTGACTAGATTATTGTTTTAATTTTCAATTAGACTAATTCCTCGCCTATCGATGTAATTTTCGACTAGCCTCTACTTCTGTGATTTGTGATTAGCCTTACTCTCTTGAATTGTGATTTAAGCCATCACATTATTTCTTTGTAGATTTGTAATTTCAACTAATACACATAGTTAGCATTAGAGTTATCTAACATTTTATTTTCTAATGATTTGTTTTGAGATGTCAGGTATTGTTATTTTAGATTGTTTCAACATATCATCTTCTTCTGGAAAAATGGATCCACCTATTATAAGAGGATCCAACAAAAATTATGAGAGCGTGGAAAAAAATATAGGAGTTGTAGAGAGTCCTCCTAAGCTTCCCATTTATGAAAACACCTCTTGTTATATCAACAATTAAACAAAGCTAACTTGGGGTGATATATACACAAAAATATCCAGAAAAGACATTCCACAAGTTGAAGAAGAAATCCAAGTTTGTATCAATGTGAAAAAATCTTGGTTACGAAAAGTTTCTTTACATCTTCTGGTATTCCCTTGTGTCGAAACTTTGGAGTGGATTCTTCAGTACACTGATGAGGAACAATATATAATCATAAGTGATTAAGGAGAACCAGTAGCATCATTCATAACCACTGACATAGAAGAATACTACAAGTTTTCCAAATATCAAGAAACCTTCAATACGAGGTGGTTAGCTAACTTTGATAAATACTAAAATACATTTTGAAGTATTGGTGGCTAGACACAAGAAATTTCATACATAAATTATATGGAATTATTGGCATTATGATGCATGTATTGTACTTGACGGCAACCCACTCATAGAAGAACAACTCTCTTATATAACTAGATGAATCTACAGAAGAGATATCAGATGACAGATCATAGTGCAACAGGTCAGTAGCAAAGAATTGATGATCAGACTCAAAGAATGAAGAAAATGAGATCTCCGCAGGTTCTTGTTCACAAAGCTGCGGTCCTCAACTGGTTCCGCAGGTGCGCCGTTGAAAATATGCGGACATGTTCGCAGATATTCCAAACAAAAGGTGCAAACCTAAAAGTGCACGGACTTTCATGCAAAGAAAAATGCGCATGAGGAAAATCTTATGTTTTGACCTTGGTATTTAGTCCAACATTTTTGATCCTATGGTTTTGGTCCATGGTTTTGCATCTAAAAGTATTGAACCCAGGTTTTGGGTCCCTAGTATTGTTTCTCAATGGTTTTTGTCCATGGTTTGAGTAAGGCATAGGCTATAAAAAGGAAAGGAGATCATTTGGTTGAAAACAAGTGTGTTGAATATCTCAAGAAGAACAAGATCTGAAATTCTGGTGATCTGTTGGTGAGTTATAGCTGGACCCGAATCAAGGAGAGACCTGAGTATTAGAAGACATTTCTACTGATGGGTCGAGATCTCTTTGGCGCATGATCAGATCTGTGAATCTAACAGTCAGGGGTATATTTGAGGACTAATAAATTGTCTATACCCGGAGGTCCGCAGGCGAGACACGGCGCAGGTGTGGAGGTGCGCAGGCCATACAAAGCTCAGGTGCGAAGGTGCGCAAGCTAGATACAGCGCAGGTGTGAAGGTGCGCAGGCGAGACACAGCTCAGGTGCAGAGGTGTGCAGGTTTGACACAGCAAAAGTGTGGATATCTATAGGTTTCTATTGGTGAAGTTGTGGACTTTTTCTTGAAATATATTTTAGTTGCTTTTGTCTATTGTTGCAGTGTTCTGCGTTCAGAATTGGTGTTGTTTTCTGGTTACTGCATTCTGAGAAGTTATTGGTTGATTAAGTAGTTGTTTGTGGAAAGGAGATCGATTGATGCACATATACTTGATGTCTGTTTGATTCCAGTCTAAAAATTTATGAAATGTGGTCCCTGGAAGAATAGAGAAGGTTGTAGCCTTTTGTAGGTCAGCACCTACGTACTAGTATCTCAACTAGTACAAGAGCTAAGGGGGTAGTAGCTCCCTTCCAAGAGAAGCTGGAAAACGAGAGAAGGTTGTAGCTCTCTGCAGGTTGCAGCCTGCGTACTGGTAAAGGACTGCACCAGTACAAAATCATTGTAAAAAGAAGTTTCTAATTGAAATAAGATAGAGACATATTGCA
>APFE030718498.1:105307-176008 GCA_000404065.3 Pinus taeda | reverse complement strand
GGCAGTGGCTATCCGATTCCGAGAATCGGATAGCCACCCCCATAGGCGGCCGGGCTATGGCTATCTGATAATCGGATAGCCACTGCCCGACCGCCCGTGGGGGCATGGCTCTGGGCGGTGGACTTGCGTGCATATATGTTTTTTAAAGTTTTAAATTTTTCTTATTTTTTTAAAAATCGAAAAAATATATGTTTTTTTTTTTTTTTAAAGATATATATATATATTATGATATATATATATATATATATATAATATACTACTTTTTTTTTTTTTTCTTTCTTCTTTTAATGAGTATATTTTGTTTTTTTTTGTATTTTTTTAATTTTTATTGGTTTATTTTTTTAATCTAGTTGGTTTTGTTTTGTTGTTGGTTTTTTTTTTTGTAGTTTTTTGTTAATGCTTTAATTTTTGTTTATTGTTACTTCTAATTTTATCGTTTTATTTTTTTGTTTTTTTTCCCGAATTTTTTTTAATGGTTTTATGAATAATTATTTTTAAATGTTAATTTTTGTCTTTATATATATATATATATTTATATATATAATATATATATATATATATATATATATATTATATATATATATAATACAACTTGTGTTTTTAGTCAAAAAAAAAAAATAAAATGTAAAATAAAATGTTACATTTAAAAAAATACCACACTTAATACATTAAAAAATTTAAAGTGTCAAAAACTGTTAAATTTAGAAAATAATTATTTATATTTCATACATTAGAAAATTTAAAGTAAAAAAATAAGTCTTTTAAAAGAAGGGCCTGATGCAGAATCACCACTTTTTTAAATCAACATGCAAATCACTTTTTTGCTATTTCTACGAAACGGGGAACAGTATCATCTATCGTTTCAAAGTTTACATTGTTTCAACTATTAGATGTTATTTTATGCATGATTAGATAGTTACACAAAGATTATAACGCCCTTTAACTAAAAATCGTTTGGGTTCCATGAACAAGGGTTTGCGAAGGTTAGATCAAAACTAAAACTATAGAAAGTGACTTAAACCACGTCACATAGCCTTCTAGATATAGAAACATGGTTCTAACATCCCCAATACTGCCTCAGGTGAGAATGTAGCTTGTGTTACACGGGTTGTTGCCAAAAGGGTTGGTAGTGTAGGATTTTGTTGGTTAGCGCGACTAACTATGAACCTGGGTCCAAGCCCCCCTAAGCCAACAAATGGTTCCATTGCCGAGAGTCATTTCCTTTAGTGACACCCAGACAGATGTGCCCTCAACCGAGGCCTCGGGTGCAAATTGTGTTAAAAAACTCGATGATTCAAGAGATTCTGCAATTCACACTAAGTATCACATTTTGTTGCGTTCTTCATCATAATAAGAGTCGAGTTTTTTTTTAAATGTGATATTAAAGGGTCTCCGTGCATTTATCGACTTCTTATCAAACTTCTTCGACCAAATTTTCCGTAGTTGGCTCATCTGATGCTAATCTGATGGTTTGTTGTGTCTGTAGCATACTCTTGAGCCTTCCTTCCACGGTCTGTGAGAGCTTCCCTGCTTCTTCCTCCCATGGCTCCATTCGTGCAGTGATGATTTGCATCTTATTTTGTAGCTCCTCGATATTTCCTTGTAGAGATGTCCCTTCTTTCAACCAAGTGAACTGTTGCACAGGGGCTAAGCTGTGTGCCATTGCCTTTATCTCATCATACTGTAGCTGCTTATTCCGAATGTAAACCTCGACCTTCTTCACCTATGGGTCCTTCTGCAACAAGGCCCATAGTTTGTGTGTTTCTTCAAATAACTAGCTACACTCCTTGACTACAGCATCAAGCTTCAACTTGTCTATTCTGATGGCAGCCTTATGCTGCTCTCAAACCTCCGGTGGTGTGGTGGGCTACAGTTGTAATTGAAGCTCAATAATTTGGAGTTGTAGATCGAAACAAACTTTATTCATTTTCTCCTTTGATTCTCTAAACGCATCTACCCGATGTTTCACTTTGTCTTTAGAGATGGCCTCCAACTGAATCTAGAGCTTCGGGAGCTCATGATGTACTCTTGAAATGGCATGCTCCAGCTGTACCCTTCTCACATCCGCCTCATCATAGTCCTGGAGAGCTTTGTGCTTTTCATCGCACATCTGTTGACTAGTGATCTATGCATCTTTGATCACCATGAGAGCTCGTTAGTCTCGCACCTTAAGCTCATATGCTACACCCTGGTGTAGCTCACGCAATGTGGATAGGGGGAGTTCCGTGAGATTAACACTTACGTCTTTGGGTAGATGGGCACTTTCTTGTTCTGTGGCATCATTCAAATGTAAATATCCATCAGGCAGGGGTTCATCGTGGAGCTTTGAGGTGGGGACCAACTGCACACTACCCAATGTTGTTGGCTTCGCGCTCGCTTGAACCTAGCTCGCCTAAACCTACAATTTTGTGAGGCCCACCTATACATTTGTCAAAACGGACTGATACTGATCTTCAATATGGCCCCAAGTTTCTTTTGTCGTAGTCCTAACAATATCTCCAATCTCATCAAGGTCCCCCTTAGCGAGGACCATGGCCTCTGCACTGACGGACTTATTGGACTTATGCTTCTTGCGTGCACCTCACGCACTCGATTTTTGTCTCCTTTTAAGAATAAAGGGAGAATCAATGTTCTCTAAATTGACAAAGGGGTCTTCATTACCCTACTCCAGTTCTTCGGTATGCCACTCTTTGTCATGCGTGTCCTCTGGTTCCTGCACGATATTCTCTAGATCGATGGTCACCTTCTTCTTTTACTTCTACACTAGTCCCTATGATACCTTCAACAATCTTTGTTGGAAGAAGCCAGTCAGTCGGCCAATTAAGTGTAGAATTTCCCACTGTAGTTCAACAGATTATGCAATATACTAAGGAAAAATACAAGATCTACTTCTACAACAAACTTGCGGAAGCTTAATCGAATATGAGCAAGATCAAATAGAACACATATAACTGAGAATGAGAAATCAGTCACACATGAACACTGAATAATAACCCGGGGAAAGCCTCAGCCTAAAACCCCAATCTCTGTATTATCATACAAGTGGAAATATGTTCAGATTACAAAAAGAATCAACTCTCAAGTTATCTTGCTCTCTCTGTAATCAAACAATACAACACACTGACTGAATAAACACTAGATATGCCTTCCCTCAGCCCTCCAAGCCTCCTATTTACTTGCACAGTTTTTCTTGGGGTTCAATGATGCCACCTGTGTGATTGACCTCATCACACACTCACTAAACTGAAGAAGTAACTGCGCAATCTCTAAGGAATGAATTCCTTCTGCATGCAAGAGATATTCACAATGGTATATTCCTGCAACTAATAGTACATTGTCCCTCCATCTGATCTCAACTGGGTCTCTGTATGAACTGGCATGCATGAGTTATTTATAAGAGAATATTTAGTTATCTGAAGTGCAGCAATTACATGCATGCATGCATTAACTAACTAAACTCACAATTAGTTCAAGAAACTATTTAAACTAATCTAACTGGACTTGACTCAATTAACTGAGCCAACTAATTACAACTCATCTTTATCTCTTTAATTGATGGATAAATTCCTCAGTCAATGGAGAAACTGTTGCATGTACCCACATAGACTTCATGTTTGATTTTCTACAACTAATTAACTCAAGATGAATTAATTAATTATTTTACAAACAACTTCTAAGATCAAATTCGAATTTTTACTTCTTTATTTTAGTTCATGGACTAACTAAAATAGGAAGGTATCTCGAAATGCTATTTATGGCAGTGCTAAATTTAGCACTTCTATATTTAGCATTTCTTGTTGCTATTTTCAATACTCCCTCTCAACAAGAAAGGGATTATCAGTAACCCCAATCCTATCTCTGTGGAACTCAAACTTGCATGTTGACAATGCCTTCGTCAAAATATCTACATCCTGTTCCTCGGTCAAAACATACAACAACAACATGATCCTCTTGACCACACAGTCTCAAAGATGGTGATACCAGATATTAATGTGATTGGACCTGTAATGAAAAACTGGATTCTCAGAGAGTTTGATACAACTCTGATTATTGCAGTAGATCACAGTTGGATCCATCCTTTAACTAAACAATCCCACTAGAATCTTCCGCATCCAAATGACCTCACATGCAGCCTGACTAGCAGCCATGTATTCGGCCTCTATTGAGCTAAGTTCAACTGACCTTTGTTTCCTTCTGTACCTAGAAACTGCAACTGAACCAAGGTTGAAGATTCCTCCAGAAGTGCTCCTCCAGTCTGATGGACTCCCTGCCCAATCTGCATTTGTGAAGCCTTGAAGCTTCACTCCCTCTGTCTGTCTGTACCATAATCCAAACTGAGATGTGCCTCTGAGGTACCTTAGCACATGCTTCACTGCCTTCCAAAACAACTTGGTAGGCTGAACCATAGCTTGACTCAGCTGGTTCACTGCAAAGCATAAGTTGGGTCGTGTGTTCACCAGATACATAAGTGAACCCACTAGCTGCCGATAAATAGTAGCAACTACTACCTCACTTGAAGTAGCATCCTCCTTCCTCCAATTCCCAACTAAAGGAGTCTGCATGGGCTTGCACTTCTCCATGTGAAAGTGCCTGAGTGTTTCACTGGCATACTTTCCTTGAGACACAAATACTTCACCATTTTTCTGCCACACCTCCATGCCTAGAAAGTAGTGCATAAGACCCATGTCTTTTATTTCGAACTCTCTTGCAAGGTCCTCCTTGCAAGACTGGATCAGTTGATCATCAGCTATCAAAATTAGATCATCGACATAAAGAACAATGATCAATGGCTTACCTTCTACATGTTGGCATTATGACACAGGTTTGGCTCGATGAAATAAGTGTTGTCCTTGATGGCAACTCACTCAAGTAGCAGATCACAAGTTCAGGCTCTCAAAATAGTAGAAAATGAGAGATCCGCAGGTTCCTGATTCACAAAGATGCGGTCATCGGCGGGTTCTGCAGGTGCATTGATCAAAAGGTGCGGACAAGTTTTCAGGTGTTCCGAACAAAAAGTGCGAACCTAAAGTACACGAACTTTCATGAAGAGAAAAATGCACGCACGTGGGAAATCTTATGGTTGGTCCATGGTATTTAGTCCGACATTTTTGATCCGATGGTTTTGGTCTGTGGTTTTGCATTTAAAGTATTGAACCCAGGTTTTGGGTCCCTAGTATTGGATCTCTATGGTTTTGGACCATGGTTTGAGTAAGGCCTAGCCTATAAAAAGGAAAGGAGATCATTTGGATGAACATAGACGTGTTGAATATCTTAAGAAGAGCAAGATCTGAAATACTTGTGATCGGTTGGTGAGTTATAGCTGGACTTGAATCAAGGAGAAACCTGAGCATTACAAGACGGATCTACTGATGGGTCGAGATCTCTTTGGTGCAGCAGGAGGTTTTCACCCACATTGGGTTTCCACCTTATATCTTGTGTTCTTTGGTGTGACTGTCTGTTCTATTTTTCTTGTTCCTGCTTATTGTTATATGGTTCTGACACATAGAATAAATTAAATTATAAGTCTGGAAGGTATAAGCAAGTCAGATCTACAAATGTTTGTATAATTGAAAAGAATTAGATAATATTGATTCACCCCCCCCCTATATTATTTCCAACAATTGGTATCAGAGCAGGTCCTTCAGGAAAAGCTTGATAGCTTGAAGGAAGATCTATCATCATGAGCTACTACGAAAAGGAAGCATCTATCAGGCCACCGATTTTGGATGGGAGCAACTTCGTCTATTGGAAGGTAAGAATCATTGCCTATCTTCAATCTCTTGGTACAGAAGTTTGGGATATTGTGGAAATAAGATACACATTTCCATCAGCAACTCCTACAGATGCAGCTGGTAAGAAGCAGTATGAAACAAATGCAAAAGTTGTCAATACTTTATTAGGAAGTCTATCTCAATCAGAATTTGTCAAGGTTATGCAGCTCAAAAGCGCAAAAGAAATATGGGACAAGATCCTTCTGAGCTATGAAGGAGATGAACAGGTAAAATGAGAAAAATTACAAACTCTTAGAATTCAATATGAAAGTCTTAGAATGCATAATGATGAAAGTGTGGCTAGCTACTTCCTACGTATAGATGAGATCGTAAATTGTATGAAAAACTCGGGTGAAGAAATAAAAGAAGTTATTGTGGTTGAAAAGGTTCTAAGATGTTTGTCTCCCAAGTTTGATTCAAAGGTTTCTTCCATAGAAGAAAAGTAGAATCTACAGAACCTTACCATGTCACAGTTGCATGGAATTCTAACTGCTTACAAAATGAGAAATGGAGGACCATCAGACAGGAAAGAAGTTGCATTCAAGGCTTCAAGAAAAGGATATTACTATGAGTCGGGACATATGTCAGAAGAAGAGGAAGAATAAAATTTTGTCAAGAACCTTCAACGAGGAACTGGTAGATTTGGAGGTAAGCTGCCTTTTAAATGCTTTGCTTGTGGAAGATTCAGTCACTATGCTACAAAGTGCCCTCATAAAGATAGACTAGACAAAGGTAAGGAACCTGTCAGATGGAACAGAAAACAGAATGTAAGTAAGAAGAGCTATTATAAACATGAAGATAGTGATGGACTTTCAAATAGTGATGAAGATGATCAAGGTAATGATAATAAACTTTTGATGGCTTTTGAAGATGATGACTTCTTGGATGTTATAAATGAAGAAGATCTTTATGAAGAAATTTCTAAACTCAAAATTTGTTTAGAAGAAATGAATATGATTATAGACACTTTGTCATTCCAACTTGCTGAAAGAGATAAACACAATGAAGAGTTAGAATGTGAAATTTTGGGACTTAGAAAAGAAATTGAGAAAACAAAAGCTCTTAATCTTAGATTTTCTAAAGGATCTGAAACTTTAGATGAGATTATCAAAGTGCAGCGTTCTCCTCTAATCAAGACAGGTCTCGGATATCCTGAAGAAACGTCTCAAGCACAGAAGCAAGCATAGAAGCCATCCACCTCCAAAAGTTATCTTGATGCAGCATGAAGAAGTGAACAGATTGACAATCGACAACAAAAGCATAATGCAGACTATCAGATAAATCAGGGACCATTTGCTTCAAGAATGAACAAAGATTACCAAGTAAGTTAGGGGCAATCTACTTCAAGGATGAACAGAAACTTCAATCAACCTCAGGTAAATCATTCTCATTTTGGCTCAAGAATTGAAGTCAATAAAAACTACAATCAATCAGTTGGAAGGTTTGATAATCGCCAGAAATTCCTCAATGTCCAACGTTTCTCTTGTCATAACTTTGGTCATAAAGTTGCTCAATGTGTTGCCTACAAGACCATCATGACTAGGGAAGCTGAAAAACAAAGAAGTATGTCTGGGATCATGAAAAGGACCTACAATAACTTCACTTCTTTTGAAAATGAAATAGAATGTTCTATTTTTAACAATTTCGGTCATGAAGATTCTGAATGCAGGAGCAGGTTTCGGCAATCAACTCAGAACGAGCCAACTTCATTGAATCCCAAAACATGGCAAAAGAAAGAACCACAACCAGAAAGATGTGGGATAGCCTTATATGTGGAAGGACAAGAAAATCAATGGTACATTAACAGTGGATGCTCAAAACATATGACAGGTGATAAAGAAAAACTTCAGTCATATACTGCCTTAGAAAGGGAAAATAAGGTCTCATTTGGAAATGACACCCCTGCATTCATAAAAGTTAAAGGTTCTACTCAGTTGAAAAAGAAAGTCAAAGCTGGAAATGTTATGTATGTTGATGGCTTAAAGCATAATCTATTGAGTGTTAGTCAAATGTGCGATCAAGGAACTAAGGTTATATTTAGATCAAATGGATGTATTGTTCGTGAGCTTGACACAGGAAAAACAGTGATCAAAGGCACAAGAACTCTAAATAATTTATACATATTTAAAGAAGGAGAACAACAATGCTATCTAAGCAAGAATGATGAACACTGGCTATGTCACATAATATTGGGGCATCTTAGCTTCTCCCAGATAAGGAAAGCATGTAGATATCAGGCGGTTCGTGATCTTTCTGACATCAGAATTCTAGACAATACAATATGCAAATCATGTCAATTTGGTAAGCAAACCAGAACTAATTTCCTTGAGAAGGAAGGATCAACTAGAAGGCCACTTGAACTAGTCCACACCAATATAGGTGGTCCAACTATGAAGAGGTCACCTCGAGGAGAAGAGTATTTCATATTGTTCATTGACAACTTTTCAAGGATGTCTTGGATAGGACTCATGAAGTATAAAGATGAAGCTTTCAAAAAGTTCAAGTCATTCAAAGCTTTGGTTGAAAACGAATCAGATTGCAGAATCAAATGCCTCATATCTGATCGAGGAGGGGAATCTACCTCAGATGAATTTTTCGATTTTTGTGAAGAACATGGAATAAGAAGGGAATTTTCTACTGCAAGGACTCCTCAGCAAAATGGAGTAGTGGAAAGGATGAACAAAACAGTTCAATAAATGGCTCGTGCTATGCTTGATGAGTCTGGAACTCCTGCAACCTTCTGGGTTGAAGCCACATTTTCCGCTATTACTATCCTCAACAAGACAAACATCCAGGTAAATAGCACTCAGACTCCTCATGAACTTTGGTATGGTAAGACTCCCACGGTAAAATACTTCAAAAATTTTGGAAGCAAATGCTACATTAAAAGGAGTGATGAAAATCTTGGCAAGTTTGAACCTAGAGCAGATGAAGGCATTTTACTTAGCTACTCTCCCCACAGCAAAGCTTACAAATGTTACAATAAAAGGCTTGGAAAAATTGTTGAAAGCATTGATGTAGTCGTTGATGAAGAAGGAAGAACTTCTAGACAGGTAAAATCTAAGAATTCGAAGATGACGAAGACTATCCATCAACATCAAATCAAATTCATGACGAAGAAGAAACCCATGAGGCACCAAAAGAACAGATAAGGATTGAAGAGAAGACTCCATCCAGATACGTTCAGAAGAATCATTAGGAATCTCAAATTTTGGAGCAGAAAGAGGCAGATGTACAAACAAGAAGAACCATTTCAAAAGCTTCAAGCTATCTAGCATTGCTCTCCTCCACTGAACCAAAAAATGTAAGAGAGGCTTGCAAAGATGAATGTTGGATCAACACCATGGATGGAGAACCCAAGTAGATTGAAAAGAATAACACTTGGGAGTTGGTTCCTAGACCAAAATATAAGAATGTCATAGGGACAAAATGGATTTTCAAAAATAAGCTAAATGAAAATGGAGATGTGGTTAGAAACAAGGCAAGACTTGTTTGTAAAGGGTATGTGCAACAAGAAGGCATAGACTTTGAAGAAACTTTTGCACCAGTTGCTAGACTCGAGGCTATAAGGATGTTCCTTGCTCTCTCTAGCTTTCATAAATTCAAAGTATTTCAGATGGACATAAAATATGCCTTTCTAAATGGGGACCTAGAAGAAGAAGTATATATTGAGCAACCAGATGGATTCATCCTTGGAAATGATCCAAAACTTGTATATAGACTTAAGAAGGCACTCTATGGTCTTAAACAAGCTCCAAGGGCATGGTACTATCGTCTGGACAAATACCTCCATCAACAAGGTTTCTCAAAAGGCTCAACAGATAGCAATCTATATATAAAAATTGATAATGATAAATTGCTAATACTCGTTGTATACGTTGATGATATCATTTTTGGTAGCAATGAAGAAGCCATGAGTCAAAACTTTGCTTTGGTGATGCAAAAAGAATTTGAAATGTCCTTGATCGGTGAGCTAACATACCTCCTTGGTTTACAAATCCAACAAAATAAATATGGTATCTTTTATCACAAACCAAGTACCTAAAGCAGATCATGAAGAAATATGGCATGGAAGACTCGAAACCGGTATGTACCCCTATGGTAAGAGGATGTAGCCTGAGTGCTAATGATGAATCAGTAGCAGTACATCAACCAACCTATAGATCCATTATTGGCAGTCTACTATATCTAGCAGGAACTCGGCCAGACATCATGCATGCAATGGGAATAGTTGGAAGATTTCAAGCTAATCCAAAGGAAGCACACCTTCAGGAAGTCAAGAGGATCTTCAAATATCTTCAAGGAACACAAAATTATGGCCTATGGTATCCTAGAGATGTTGATCTCACACTTCATGCATATACAGATGCAGATTGGGCATGAAGTGTGGATGACAAAAAAATCACTAGTGGTGGTGCATTCTTTATGGGATCCATATTAGTATCTTGGTTCAGCAAGAAACAAAGTTCAATTGCTTTATCTACAGCCGAAGA
The DNA here is from genome assembly GCA_000404065.3 of Pinus taeda. Classification (NCBI taxonomy): domain Eukaryota; kingdom Viridiplantae; phylum Streptophyta; class Pinopsida; order Pinales; family Pinaceae; genus Pinus; species Pinus taeda. The sequence goes on along the minus strand of APFE030718498.1, from coordinate 165,744 downwards.
AGAATATGTGGCTATTGCATCTTGCTGCACACAACTTCTTTTGATGATGCAAACTTTGCAAGATTTTCAAATCACCTGTACTCCACCTATCTCCATCTTTTGTGATAATACAAGTGCAATTAGTATTTCAAAAAATCTTGTCATGCATTCAAATACTAAGCACATACATACCAAGTATCATTTTCTAAGGGAACAAGTGCTTGAGAAAAAGGTCAAATTGGAGTATGTTCCCTCCAAGGAACAAGTTGCTGATATACTCACCAAACCTCTGCCTAGGGAGACATTTGAATACCTCAGACAGAAGCTGGGGGTAGTTGACACATCATATTGTTGTTGAATCTTTCATAGATTCTTGTACGCGTGTTTCATATGGGGTATATGCGTACATACACTGGTTTATGTAGGTACAGTCAACTTGAAGAAAAGCAAGGATGAGAAGAGTCCGATATGGGTCTGTCAGAGACCATCTGGCACAGGTTCAGAGGGAGCATATATTCTTCTAATAATGCATTGTTGGCATTATCTTGGATAAATTCGACAAATTGTTGTTGGTTTCAGATGGAACAAGTGCAGAAGGAAATCATGGTCGCTGGTCTAAATGATGACTATCAGATGCTGATGATGATTAGTTGTTGATATCTATCATAATCTTGTTGTAGAAATTTCGTCTCTATGTCTTGTATTTTCTTCTTATCAAGGTCATGTTACGGCCTACCTTGGTTTCCCCACTATGCCTGGGATGGATGAAGTAATGTTTGTTGATTCATGTATGGTGTATCAGATCATTCAATTCCCACTTGGTTGGGAGATGGATGTATGTATAAGTCTTTGATGATAGGAGAGTCTCTTATGATATATGGAGTCATGTTCTTTCTTAGAGAACATCTTTTTGAAAACCTTGCTTACAGTCAGGGGGAGCATGAACAACACATTTCAGCAAAGCGGAGATTTCAGCATGTACTCCAAGGGAGCATGGAAAAAGGGGGAGCTCATTTAGAAAATTCAGCAGGTACTCAAGGGGAGTATGGACAGCAGAATGTTTTATCAAGGAAAGATTTTGGTCGGCCCTTTGCCCTTGATTTCAAAGGGGGAGAGTGATTTGGGGTTGTTACCATCAAGTCCAAAGGGGGAGATTTTTGGCATTATGATGCATGTATTGTACTTGATGGCAACCCACTCATAGAAGAACAACTCTCTTATATGACTAGATTAATCTACAGAAGAGATATTAGATGTGACAAATCATAGTGCTGCAGGTCAGTAGCAAAGAATTGATGATCAGACTCAAAGAATGAAGAAAATGAGATCTCCGCAGGTTCCGGTTCACAAAGTTGCGGTCCTCGGTTGGTTCCGTAGGTGCGTCGTTGAAAAGATGCAAACATGTTCGCAGGTATTCCGAACAAAAGGTGCGAACCTAAAAGTGCATGGACTTTCATGCAGAGAAAAATGCACATGAGGAAAATCTTATGTTTTGTCCTTGGTATTTAGTCCGACGTTTTTGATCCTATGGTTTTGGTCCCTGGTTTTGCATCTAAAAGTATTGAACCCAGGTCTTGGGTCCCTAGTATTGTTTCTCAATGGTTTTGGTCCATGGTTTGAGTAAGGCCTAAGCTATAAAAAGGAAATGAGATCATTTGGCTGAAAACAAGTGTGTTGAATATCTCAAGAAGAGCAAGCTCTGAAATTCTGGTGATCTGTTGGTGAGTTATAGCTGGACCCGAATCAAGGAGAGACCTGAGTATTAGAAGACAGTTCTACTGATGGATCGAGATCTCTTTGGCGCATGATCAGATCTGTGAATCTGATAGTCAGGGGTATATTTGAGGACTGATAAATTGTCTATACCCGAAGGTCCGCAGGCGAGACACAGCGCAAGTGCAGAGGTGTGCAAGCCATAGAAAGCTCAGGTGCGAAGGTGTGCAAGCTAGATACAACACAAGTGCAAAGGTGCGCAGGTGAGACACAGCTCAGGTGTGGAGGTGCGCAGGTTTGACACAGCAAAAGTGCGTATATCCACAAGTTTCTATTGGTGAAGTTGTGGACTTTTTCTTGAAATATATTTTAGCTACTTTTGTTTATTGTTGCAGTGTTGTGGGTTCAGAATTAGTGTTTTTTTCTGGTTACTGCATTCTGAGAAGTTATTGGTTGATTAAGCAGTTGTTTGTGGAAAGGAGATCAATTGATGCACATATACTTGATGTCTATTTGATGTTCATGGATCCAATCTGAAAATTTATGAAACGTGGTCCCTGGAAGAAAAGAGAAGGTTGTAGTCTTCTGTAGGTCAGCACCTACGTACTAGTATCTCAGCTAGTACAAGAGCTAAGGAGGTTGTAACTCCCTTCCAGGAGAAGCTGGAAAATGACAGAGGGTTGTAGCTCTCTACAGTTTGCAGCCTGCGTACTGGTAACGGACTGCACCAGTACAAAATCATTGTAAAAAAAAGTTTCTAATTGAAAGAAGGTAGAGACATATTGTAGCAGGTGGTTTTCACCCACATTGGGTTTCCACCTTACATCTTGTGTTCTTTGGTGTGACTGTCTATTTTTTTTGTGTTCCTATTCATTATTATATGGTTCTGACATACAGATTAATGACCAACATCTGAAGAATAATGTAAATTATAAGTCTGGAAGGTATATGCAAGTTTCAATAGTCATATCTGCAAATGTTTGTATAAATTGGAAAGAATTTGATAATACTAATTCAACCCCCCCCCCCCTTATCAGTATTATTTCCAACATGAATATGCAAGACTAAGTCATTGAGAAAAGTGTTTAAGATGCTATGTTATGTAGGTTTTATGTTAAACCAGACATAAAATCTTTTCAGGAAAGTTAAGTCTCCCTAATACATGCATGTGCCCCTAAAGGAGTTACCTTTAACTAGGACACTATATTAGCATTCTCCATCTAATATAATGTCCAAGTGGCAAAGAATCCACCAAAGAAGGAGCAGTCACAATTTTATATGGCCTCATCCCTATTGGATGCCCTGTGTGTAAAATATGATTTTGAAGGATTAGGTTGGAAATGGAGCATAGATCAAGACTTTCCTATAAATATATATTATAATCATTTGTGGAATACAAGATACAGGGGTATATATGAGAAGATCATTATATACTTCATCTCACGCACATATCATATACGTTTGGCACAAAACCCCCATGCATGTCTGATAGAGCTAGAGCTTCTTTGCAAGACATCGCTCATTGATTCAATCCTAGAGAAGATAGTTATATAAGGTTGTACGGTGCCTACAAAACTTCACATGCTCTCCCAACATTCATCATTGATAGAGTAGTGTTGCAAGAAGTCACTTATCAACTCACTACAAGCTTTTCTAAGGCACTAGTCAAAGCCAAGAAAGCAGGGAAAATTTTAAGGATGGAATTTTTTCTTAAAGTTTAGAAATCTTGGTGAATCAAACAGGTCCATAACATGTAATCTCTAAAATTTTTGGTGATATTTTTGTGAAAATGATGCAGGAGCATCCAAACTTAGCCAGCAATGTGATTGTATGTTCACATGTTGTGGCTAACAAGAGATGAATTTCATTGACCTGAGTGGTCAAAGTCAGTTTTGTAGAGAGGGTTGGACCTCTCAAATTACTCTTTATCTCAATTATTGTAATAATTAGAATATTGTATTATTTTAAGACTAAGAGATAAGTTGTTGTTATAGGTGTGTAACAGAGCTTGAGAATAGAGATTTAATTGTTAGATTGATTAAAATAGGGATCGATTTGTGAATGTAGTTAGGATATGATTCGATTCAGAAAAGAGAAAAAGAATGTAATGATAGATATTAGATGATTGAGAGACGGAGTGTGTAAGCGAGAGTTTGAGTGACAGAGATAGAGTTTGATATTGAATAGGGGTCAGACAAACTGTTGTAATCGAGGCTAGAGGGCCAAGACTGTAATTTACATTTTGTTGAATAAATGATTAAGTGTGGTGTTGCGTGTTAATCTTGGTGCAGAAGTTCATTCATATTTGTGTATCGGCGTTCTGTACGTAATCGGGTATTTTCCTTTGTTTATAACACTTTATTTATAAATCTTGATCAATTAGTGTTAAGGGTTAATATTGTGGTTAAGCACTAAAACCTTTCCTTAAAGTGCTTTTATTAAAATTATGCATTAAGCATGTGGGTTGTATTTGCTAAGAGGAAAGCAGTATCTCGTGCGCCTAAAAGGGGGTAAATGGTATTGTTCCAAGTCCATGCGATTAACCTTAGCGGTCGACATGTAGCCAAGGAAAACCACTTTTCTCATGCGCTCTCGATTTGATATCAACCGTGCAAGAATCCGCGCGAGATTGCGCGACCGTCATTCGATTGGACGAGTCACTTTGAGAGTGGAGATCATTCGGCTAGTTTGCGAGCGGATGACGCGATATCCATCGGATCTAGAGAGGTGAGATCAACGGTGTTTATTAAAGCGCTCAATCTGTGGAAAAGTCAAGGTGGGACTGGTGGTAATTGGTCATGATAAGTAGGACCCTTAGAAGGAAAACACACGTAAAGAACCTATGTGCGTGTAGTTGATTTGTCATAAAGTTAACCATTAGTCTAATTAAAGACTACCACCTAGTTCTTATCAACCTCCTTCATCATTTTGGTATCAGAGCCCAGAGATTAAGTTTGTTACCATAAACATGCCACCGAGGAGAGGAGCTGGCATATGTCGGGGGAGACCTGTAGCAAATGCAGTTATGCTTGATGAGATCCAGAGTCTGTGTATGAGGATGGAGACAATGGAGACTGCTCATAGGAGAGGAACTGATGAAGGAGATGCCAGTGTGACAAAAGAATATTTTGAGGAAGAAGAAGAAATTGAAAGTGAAGCTACCAAAGTTCTCAATGTGTTGTCCAAAGCAAGTGGAAGACCAAAGATGGAAATACCTTTGTATGATGGGAATCTCAATGTAGAGGAGTTGATGGACTGGATCAGTTCATTGGATAAGTATTTTGACTATGGGGAGGAGGTTGATGACAAAAATAAGGTGAAACTTGCAGTTACCAGATTGAAGGGTCATGCAACTATCTGGTGGGATGAACTACAAATATCCAGAGCAAGAAAAGGGAAGTCCAAGATCAAACAATGGGATAAAATGGTAAGTAAATTGAAAGCTAAATTTATGCCAAAATATTATCAGTTAAATCATTTTAAACAATTACAAAACTTGAGACAAAAAGGGATGAATGTCAAAGAGTATACAGAAGAGTTTTATAAGCTAAACATTAGAGCGGGACATGTAGAGGATGATGAAGAGAAGGTAGCCAGGTATATCAATGGCTTGAGATATGACATACAGGATGAAATCAGCTTGCCGAGTCCGAAGACAATTGAAAATTCTTATAAAGTAGCTTTGAAGGCAGAAGAGAAGATGTTTAGGAAGCAAATTCAAAGGAACAAAGGGAAGAGTTTAGCAAGAGGTAGAGGAACTACTAGACCAAGATTTCAACACCCTCGAGGTGAAATAAGAAGTTCAAGTAGTAGACTACCACAGAGAGGAGACTTTAATAGAGGAAGATTTGCACCCAAAGGAAGAGGTCGATGAAGAGAAATTCAATGTTATACATATGGAGAATGGGGACATGGATCATGGGACTATCCTCATAATACATCAACAAATCAGAGAAATGTGAATGTGGTTGAGGCAAGGGAAGAAAAACCTCAATTGCAGACAATGAAGAATCACCTAAAGTAGGATAATCCTTGTTGTTGAAAAGGGTATTGCTTAAGGCAGAGAAAGAGATAGGAGAACCAGTTCAGAGGAAGAGTTTATTCAGAACTACATGCAAGTCCAAAGGAAAATGCTACAAAGTGATAATTGACAATGGAAGCACCGATAACCTTGTTTCTACAGAAATGGTGGAAAAGTTAGGACTAGTGAAAATAGTACACCCTACTCCTTACAAAGTATCATGGCTGCAAAAAGGACATCAACTTATTGTGACAGAACAATGCAATGTAGAGATACAGATTGGTACTTATAAGGATGTGATATTGTGTGATGTAATGCCAATGGATGTATGCCATGTGTTGTTGGGAAGACCTTGGCAGTTTAATCGAAAAGCTATTCATGATGGGAGAAGAAATACTTACACTTTTGAGAAGGATGGAAATAAGCACATATTGTTGCCATTGAAGGATAAAGTGGGCAAAGAAGCACATGGAAATAGTGTTATGCTGATGAGTGGGAAAGAATTGCTGCAGGAAGTCAAGAAGGATGAACAGATGCATTTTGTTGTCATAAGGAGATCTAAGGTAATTTTAACTTCCACAAACTTAGATGATTTACCTGAAGAAATCAAAACTTTGTTAAATGATTGTGCTGATATTATTGTGGATGAGCTACCAAATGCACTACCACAAATTAGGAGTATTAGTCATCACATTGATCTAATACCTGGAGAAATTTTTCCAAGCAAAGTAGCATACAGATTAACTCCTCAAGAAAATGCAGAAGTTAGAAGACAAGTGCAAGAACTAATGGATAAGGGATTGATCAGAGAGAGTCTTAGTCCATGTGTTGTACCAATAGTAGTCAGTCCAAAGAAAGGTGGTGAATTCCATATGTGTACATATTCTAGAGCCATAAACAAGATTACTATTAGGTATAGATTTCCTTTACCATGCATGGATCAATTGATGGATTGTTTGAGTGGGTCAAGGTATTTTACTAAAATAGATCTGAAGAGTGGATGTCATCAAATAAGGATTAGAGAGGGAGATGAATGGAAGACTGCATTTAAAACAAATAGTGGTTTGTATGAGTGGTTAGTGATGCCTTTTGGACTCATTAATGAACCTAGTACATTCATGAGATTGATGAATGACGTCTTGAAGGAATATGCAGGCACATTTTTCATTGTTTACCTTGATGATATTTTAGTTTTTAGTAGAAGCAAAGAAGAACATCTGGAGCATCTTAAGTTGGTTTTAAGAACTCTGTAGAAAGAGAAACTACTGATAAATCCGAAGAAATGTAGTTTCATGAAAGAAGAATTAATCTATTTGGGATTTGTAATTTCTAAAGAAGGTTTGAAAATGGATCCACAGAAAGTCCAAGCAATTTGGAACTGGCCTACTCCAAGAAACATATTTGAGGTAAGAAGCTTTCATGGTCTTGCAAGTTTTTATAGAAAGTTTATCAGAAGTTTTAGTCATATTTGTGCACCAATTATTGAAACAATAAAACAGAATAATCAACCATACAAGTGGACAAAAGCAGCAAATAGAAATTTTAAGTTACTGAAGAAGAAAATCACAGAGAAACCAGTTTTAGCTTTACCTGATTTTGGAAAAGTATTTCAAGTTGAAACTGATGGTAGTGGACTTGCAATAGGAGCATATTTGAGTTAGGAATAGAGACCAATAGCCTACTTTAGTGAGAAATTAAATGAAGCTAAGAAGAAGTAATCTTCTTATGATAAAGAATTTTATGCTATTGTGCAAGCTTTAAAAGAATGGAGATATTATTTGCTACCAAAGGAGTTTGTATTGTATTCTGATAATCATGCATTACAGTTCATAAACAACCAGCCAAAATTAAACCAGAAACATGCCAAGTGGGTAGAGTTTTTACAGAGTTTTACTTTTGTGATAAAACACATAAGTGGTAAGTTGAACAAAGTTGTTGATGCTTTAAGCAAAGTAAATTTCATTGTGCAAGAATTAAGAGTTGGTGTTGTAGGATTTGAAGAAATGGTTGATACATATAAAGATGATGCAAAATTCAAAGATATTTATGCAGTTGTAAAAAATCTAGTAGTTCATAATAGAAGTCAGTGGTTAGATTATCTTATCCAAGGAGGTTTATTGTTTAAAGGTAACAAATTATGCATTCCCAAATATTCTATGAGGGAAAACATAATCAAGGAGAAACACAGTGGAGGATTATCTGGTCACTTTGGACAAGACAAAACCTTTGCTCAAGTAAATGCTTTTTACTATTGGCCAAGGATGCAAATTGATGTTAAGAGATTTGTTGAGAAGTGAAGGATATGTCAACATGCTAAGGGGAGAAGCCAAAATACAGGATTCTACCATCCATTTCCAATACCAGACTGACCATGGGATGCAGTTAGTATGGATTTTGTTTTGAGGTTACCTAGAACTCAAAGAGGGAATGATTCCATTTATGTTTTGGTAGATAGATTTTCCAAAATGGCACATTTCATTTCATGTAAAAAATCTATTGATGCAACACATATTGTTAATCTGTTTTTTTCAGAAGTTGTAAGGTTACATGTATTACTTATAAGTATTATGTCTGATAGGGATACAAAGTTTGTTGGGCATTTCTGCAGAACTCTTTGGAAGAAACTAGGTGCCAACCTTAGTTTCAGTTTAACATATCACCCTCAAATAGATGGACAGGCCGAAGTGGTAAACAAAAGCTTGGGAAACATATTGAGAACTTTAGTGTACCAAAATCCTAAGCAGTGGGATTTAGCACTTGCTCAAGCTAAGTTTGCTTATAATGACACTCCAAACCAAAGTACTGGAATGAGTCCATTTGAGATTGTTTTTGGAATGAATCCAAGAGGTGTGTATGAACTTAGAAATTTGGGTAAACAAGAGACAAGAAGTGCAAAAGCTGAAGTGTTTGCAGAGAAAATGCAGAGACTACAAGAAGATGTCAAAGACAGATTGCAAGAAAGTAGTGGCAAATACAAACAGAGAGTTGATATGAAGAGGAGAGAAAAATAATTCCAAGTGGGAGATCTAGTGATGGTATACTTGAGAAAAGAAGTATTTCCTGTTGGGACTTACAATAAACTAAAGATGAAAAATATAGGACCATGTATAATTGTGAGGAATTTTTCAACTAATGCTTATGAAATTTAATTTCCAGAAGGGATTGAAATATCACCTATCTTCAATGTCGCAGATTTGTATCCATACAAGGAGATAGAGATAGAGCTACAAAAGGAACCTACAGAAGATGATTTCAAAATTTAAAATGGGAAGAACAAATGTTAAAGAAGGTCAAGAAAGAAGTGGAAGTTGTTTTGGAGAAAAGAGTATCCAAAACAACCAGAGGACAAGTTTATTTTTAGTATCTAGTCAAATGGAAGGGGCAGCCAGTGGAGGATGCTAGTTGCTTGACAACAGAAAAATTACAGAAGTATGGAGTAAACCCTGAAAGCCTGAGGGATGATTCTTTTCTTCCATGAGAGTTTGATGCAAGAGCATCCGGACTTAGCTAGCAATGTGATTGTATGTTCACATTTTGTGGCTAACAAGAGATGAATTTCATTGACTTGAGTGGTGAAAGTCAGTTTTGTAGAGAGGGTTGGATCTCTCGAATTAATCTTTATCTCAATTATTGTAATAATTAGAATATTGTATTATTTTTAGACTAAGAGATAAGTTGTTAGTATAGGTGTAAAAAAAAGCTTGAGAATAGAGATTTAATTGTTAGATTGATTATAATAGGGATTGAGTTGTTAATGCAGTTAGGATAGGATTTGATTCATAAAAGAGAAAAATAATGTAATGATAGAGATTATATGATTGAGAGACAGAGTGTGTAAGCGATATTTTGAGTGAAAGAGATAGGGTTTGATATTGAACAGAGGTCAAACAAACTGTTGTAATCGAGCCGAGAGGGACAAGACTCTGTAATTTACATTTTGTTGAATAAATGATTAAGTGTGGTGTTACATGTTAATCCTGGTGCAGAAGTTCATTCATATTTGTGTATCAGCATTATGGACTTAATCAGGTATTTTCCTTTGTCTATAACACTTTATTTATAAATTCCAATCAATTAGTGTTAAGGGTTAATATTGTGTTTAAGCACTAAAACCTTCCTTAAAGCGCCTTTATTAAAATTATGCATTAAGCACATGGGTTGTATTTGCTAAGTGGGAAGCGGTATCTCGCACGCTCGAAATGAGGTAAAGGTATTGTTCCAAGTCTGTGCGATTAACCTTAGCGGTCGACACGTAGCCGAGGAAAACTACTTTTCTCACACGCTCTCAATTTGATATCGATCATGCAAGAATCTATGCGAGATTGTGCAACCGTCTTTCGATTGGACGGGTCACTTCAATGGTGGAGATCGTTTGGCTAGTTTGCGAGCAAATGACGTGATATCCATTAGATCTAGAGAGGTGAGATCAATGATGTTGATTAAAGTGCTCAGTCTGTGGAAAATTCGAGGTGGGACCGGTGGTGATTGGTCATGATAAGCAGGACCCTTAGAAGGAAAACACATGTAAATAACCTGTGTGCACGCAGTTGATTGGTCATAAAGTTAACCATTAGTCTAATTAAAGACTACCACCTAGTTCTCGTCAACCTCCTGCATCGGAAAATATTCAAACTTCTAATAATTTTATATAGTATATATATAAAAATTTTGCGGTTTTTAAAATAAAATAATTTTATACTATAAAATTTGGGTGAACCAGTTTTAGAAAAAATGGAAATTAACGAATCTTTTTTTGGAAAAAACATCAAAAATTAGCCAACCTGCGAATATTATCCCCTAAAATTTTCCTTGCAAGAAAGCCACATTTCCTATATTCCCATTAGATATCGATACCTACTCCATTAAGAGTTTTAAATATGCAGAAGTTGAGATCGAGGAGCTACAACATTTCAAGTTCGATGAATTAAGCTTCCATAACTATGACCCAAGAGGCATTTCCATAGGACATTGCAAGGGAATCAAGTACAGTTGGGCGTATACTTTGGCAATTGATGAAGAGGAGGAAAATGTAAAGAATTTCTATAATACTTCCAAGGAATTGGAATCATCCCTTCAAGGTGATATAAAAGAAAATTCAAAAAATGGCACATAAGAAAACATGAACTTGGAAGAAAGAAAAGTTTCCCTTAAGAGAAAACAAGGACAGAAAGCTAGAGAAGAAAAGCAAAAGAAGCACAAGGCTAATAAGGAAACTAGGAAGAAGCAGCAAGAGAAAGAGGCCATGAAGAAGACACAAGAGGAAGAGTCCAAGAAGAAGTAGCAAGAGGAAGAATCTAGGAAAATGAAAGAGGAGTAAGAGATAAGGAGAAAGCAAGAGGAAGAATAAAACCTAAGGAAACAAGAAAAAGAAAGGTGAAGATGAGAAGCCATTAAGAATAAGAATGTGGAGTCTGCAAAGAAAAGAAAAGAAGAAGAAGCATGGAAATGGAAAGAGGAAGAAGAAAAAAATAAGAACGAAGAAGAGGAACAAAAGAGAAAGAGGTGCCAAAGAAGAATTGGCTAAGAAACTTGAATAAGAGTTGATTGACAGGGAGCTTGAATATAAGAAAACAACATAAAATAGATTGAAATGTTCAGAGATAGAGATAAAACAACCTACCTTGAATGTCCCTCCACCCATGCCTCTCACTGGTAGACATTTTCCATCCCAGGAAATAAGCATCACTGAAGAAGAGGAAGAGGTCATGCTAGATCTCTTTAGACTCACATTTAACCAAGTAAAACTTAATACTATACAAACAAGGTGAAAATGTTGGGAAAAGGATCCAATAACACCCATGTCGGTCACCATGAAAAGGGAAATAGTGGTAGACACTATAGTGAATCCCATAGTGATAGCTTCTGCCAAAACTACCTTTGTGGCTGCCACATAGTCCAAAATGGACCGATTATCCAAAGAGGTTGAAGATTTGAAAGCAAAATTGGCCACTGTAATGCAAAAGAATCTCTAGTTACAAACAAAGAACCAAACTTTGTTGATCACACACTCTCGAGGAGAGGATTTGTAGGCACTAATTCTTGAACAAGTTAAAGTGTTGGAGGAAGTTATGGGTCAGGTCTATAATGAAATTATGACCCTGCATCAAGAAATGGTTGAATTTCCCTGCAGGCTAAGTGAATTAAAATAAAGAGGAATTCTAATTAAATTAGCATCATCAATAAGTGATATCATATATGAATGGATCATGAAATACTTTGACACGCCTGAAGGACTACCCAGGAAAGATTGGATAATTATAGAGAAAGATAAAGTAGACATCATGATTAAAATGTAGTCACATGAGAAGTTGAGAAAATACATGGGAAAGACAATGGTTGCTTATCAAACTATGAGCTTGAATATCTTATCAAGGTGCACAAAATACCTTCCATCAGTGCAACAAGAGAAATAAGATCACAAGAAGAGGTTAAGCAAGAGATCCAAAAAGTATTGGATCTGATAAAACAAGTTGTTGAGAGAGGTGATCTAGATGCTATAAAGGAGGTAATCACACGATATGTTGTAGAGCCCATGAATTTGCACACAAATCTCACAATCCTATTGAACTGAGTGCAAGCTAAAAACTGAACCTTGTTACTTGATACATTAGGATGCCTCACAATGTATGAAGATGAACTATATCATAGATCCAAGTGATCGCCTTTGAATAAAAAGCATGGAAAACATGTTTAGTTAAAGATCCATAGGCAGAAGCTCCTGATCTATTCATCATTAATTTGGCTCAATGAGATTTTTTGTTTCTTTATTTTCATTATAATTTGTATTTTATTTAAAAGTAAAATAGAGTTTAGATTAGAGATTCATGTGGAAGGTGAAGAGTCATGAGGGTAGGTGAAAGGTCATGGTAGGTGTAAAGTCACATCACTTTATATAAATATACCCTCATGGCTAGATGTATAGGACCTTTCGTTTTGGACTTAATTTGAGCATATTGTTTGAGAGCTTAAGGATTCTTTTGAGAATTAAAGTGGTAACTTCACAACTCTGCTAATATATTTCACGGGTACTTCACATGATGGTGATATTGACATTTCAGGTTAGTTTTGAGAAGCTCTTTGAGCCCAAGAAATAAATTTCATACATGTATTGTTGAGCATGGGGAGAGTAATCTCTTGGAGATTCAATGGTATATGCTTAGGCTTTCATGTGTTCGGTTAACAAACTATTTTTTTTATTTAAGAACATATTATACTTGGGATTGTATGTATTTCTTACTTTCATGATTGTTGTCGATTAGGAACTAATTCATGATCGCTAAAAAAAATTTAAATGCATGTGTTTTAATTGAAGTTTTCTAACACTCTTCTATAACATTCATGTCATGTTATTGGTTTTGTTATAGTGTAGCATCTTATATGTAATTTTTTTCATAAAGTTTCTTTAACTTGTATTTGTCAAAAGTTTTGTTGTTTTCTAACACTTTATGCTCATTCTACCCAAAACAAACCATAAAGTGACATGGCGGTAGCAAGTCCCACATACTGAATGAGACTCCTATCCCAAACGATGTAGAGTCTATTTGGGATTTTTCACCGGGGAGATCGCATGACTGTTGGTGGTAGGTTTTGTCCCATCAATAACTTGCTAACTATGACTCCTTAAGTGGTCACACATCCCAAGACTCCTCTGGCTCAAGCATGCTTAACCATGGATTTTTTTCCCATAATCGAGCCCAGATCTTGCTACCTAATTTGCAAAAGCTTGGAAAATATGTTTCCTTATGAACTATCCAGTTATAGCTCTCTTCAATCTTTTTATTTAAGCATTGAGGGGTTTTCACTCTTTTGTATAGTAAGTCATTAATCTATGATCATATCCATGCTTATTATTCTTAACTCATAATTATATCATGATTTTGAACAGTCTACTTAGTACCCATTACATGGGGTGATGTTCACAAAGGTGAAGACGTGGAATTGATATTAGTTGAAACAAATCACATATCATCAATCATCACCTTAGGGGCTTTCCCCAAGTAATCAAGACTTCCTAGGAGGTCACCCATCCCAATACTCCTTTGGCTCAATCATTCTTAAGCCCTATGTCATTCTTAGAGTTGGTTAGCTTCTTATCTTATCTCATGGGTTAGTTAGTTCCATTTAAAATGTTAAAGCATGCATTGTTGTGTTGAGAGGCACATTCTACAGCCTAGTATTAGGGAAATGTGTGGTTTTATTAATGTTCAATGTGGAATTGACACGTGTTTGTTAATAAATAAAAATTATATATATATATATATATATATATATATCGATTAAATTAAAATCATTATAAGACATTCATAATCTCACTTTAATTGTGTTAGCTATATTCATTTTTAATATTACAACCTTATATGAATGTGATGTGGTAATTTTTTATTGTTTTTTGTAAGTTGGTTTTGTGTTGCCTTACAAGAACTTTTAAAATAGATACATCAGTTATCGAGCCATCATAAACGATTTTTGTTGGTAGATGGTCTCAACCTACCCATTTGAAAACCATATTTTTTTTACTGCCTACTTAGAGAGTAACTGTTCCAAAATTTTGATATCTTTAATGACTTAAACATAATAAGAGTATCAACAAGCGAATCTCAAAACAACATGTAAGCAAATATAACATAAATTAAGATTTTGATGATGTGGTAAAAATATTTCACTTTCACTATTCGAACCATGAATAAAATATTTCGATATCTATATTTTATAGCAACACTAAGAGATGAGGTTAAAAAAAATATTTATATATACTTATAAATATTCAATATAAAACTATATAAAAATTTTAATATTCATGTTAACTATATATTCAATATAAACTTTTATATATGTATATATAAAGAAGGTGTGCACATGTGTGTGTTGATCATAGTAAAACATTCCAATGCCTAGAAGGAATAAATTAATTAAAAAATAAAATCATTCAATTTATTTCCTAATAAGAGGAGGTGTGTAATTCATTCCATTTTTAATATAAAATTGATATATGAGATTCAAAAAATATTAGTAATAATAAAAATATTGAATGTGGTCATAAATAAAATATTTCACTATGCAAGGTTAAAGAATATTGACGTATATTTAAAAATATATTAATAAAAGAATAATAATTTAATATGACAATGTGGTTTATAAATGAAATATGTCAAATGTCCATATTAAGTGAAATATTTCAATGTCAACTATGTGTATATTATATATTATAAAAAATAAATTAAAAAATTTAAATTCTTATCACTAAAAATTGATTCCTCTAAGCGCTTGGTAGATTTGTGATTAAAAGGGATCAATATTGGTCTATATATTCATAGGGAGAATGACAATACGAATTTGACATTGATCTTAGTCCAAACACGGAACTAAGTTTGTGAGCTTGAAAGGTTAACGACACAATGATACAAATCATAATAACTACAAAAGGGTTGAGGCTTGTAAGTGTATTGGCAAAGTCATTATCCTATGGTCCTTTGGGGTTCCAAGAGGACTAAATTCAAGTGAAAATGTTGGAACATGAAATCCTTGTGTTAGATGACTTGTTGTATTAGCAAAATGGTTTAGATCCCAACATGTTGGGACTTTGGATTTGTTGAAAGCTATGGCTATGCAATTGGTAACCAATTGGTCATCAATGAATGCCCAAAGGACATAACCTAAAGTGATTGTGGAGGTCAAATATTTGAATGAAAAAATTAAATATTACATTACAAATTATCATCTAATGCAAAGATGGTCTATCTTTAACAAAAAATGCAAACAATAATGAAAGAATGCAAACGATAATATTATTTATGTATTCTAGAAAAAATAAATGAGTTAAAATAAGATCATTTAAATTTATGAAATCAACTTTAAATAAACAATTTGATTATTATTATTATTTTAAATAATTGAAAAGTGTATACTTAACTAATTAAGTAATACTAATTAATAAAATATATAAATGCAATCTAAATAATAGAAATGAAACATGTTTTAAATATTAAAAATTATATAATTAACAAATTAAATAATGTTAATTAATGAAATATAAGAATACGAGTCAATAATGAATATGAAACATGGTTATATTAAATAACTAGTTAGCCATCTTAAATCCCGATCTACCAAGTAGTCAGAGGGATCAAGTCTAGAGTTAAGATGAAACTAAGACGATACTCTTGCGATACTCTTACATTCCATAATTATTTTTCTCAAACCTTTGAATAGAATTCATCATAACAAATACCATGGCCTTGTAAACCACAATATTTTTATAGTTTAATTTAACTTTATGATTTTATAGTTCTTTTTCAAGGGAAATCAATCCTCTCTCTCAACACGAGTGTGAGAGTGAAGGTCAATACAATAATATTCATAGTCACATATCCATTATAACAATATTTATCATCAGCATGTCACTCCCAGGGAATTTAACCTATGTGGGGGAGATAACAACCATTCTATCCAACCAACCTAGATAACCCCAATTGACATTTATAATTTTTATAGTTAAAATTATAATTATTAATTTCATTTTTTAAAATAATTTTAATCATGGAAAGGTTTGCACCTCTTAGTTTTTTATTTTATTTTTATTTTGACCAAGCCAAAAGGCTTATATTGATATTACAAAATCACCAACATACTGGGTTGGAGAGTGCCTCTTGGCACAATAATTAAGTTAGCAAGTTTATTTTGAAATATGGTTGGAATATTGTTTTCAAAATGTATTTTAATTATGAATAATTATTACTTAGATGACAAAGATTTTAAATCCATCAAATATTCTTTGTCATAGTCATGATATAAGGTTGAGATTTATCTCAAACCCTAATCTTGATAGTGTTGCAAGTTTTTTCTTTTCAATTTAATAAATTTAACAAAAATAAATCTTGACATTTTATGTTTCCCATATCGATTTCTTCATTTTATTTTGAATATGATTCACGCTCATTAATGTGCGCTTCATACGTACTATGTGGGTTCATATTGATGTGTGTGTCGAGGCATGGTACCTTTCATGTTTTCCTCTGTGATGGTCATGGCATCCTCTACTTATGTCAGTCTCATTGTCAGTTTCCTCTTGTAGTAGTTTTGATTATCATCTTCTCTTTGACTATGGTGCAATGGGTAAGAGTCATCATTGGTTGCCTCGCTCCACCTGATTTTTGTCTTCTACTTGATTGATAAGGATTTAAGGATTGAGTGAACAAGATGGAAATTAGGGCTTACAGATCAGTGGATTTTGATCACGAAATTTACAACAAATTTGGGTATGTATTTTTGTGGAATCAAATGAAATAGAAACACTTACTTTCAATGTTGGTGTTTTTATTTAGTTTGAAATTTTATAGAAGGAATTTGGTATTTAGTTCAGGCTTTAAAGAAGGAGTTTAGACTTTTTATGCTCATGTATCAACTATTCTTTTCATTATTTTTTTAGTTGGTGTTTTACACCACTTGGTTAATATCTTTAAGTTATGATTGCCTTGGGTATGATTGATGGTTGGTGGCACCAGATACAACTATTTCATAAATTCCACAATAGGCCAGTTACAACATGTCTCTAGAGACTTGAACCCACACGTCATGGGAAACCAGTTGAGCTAAGATCCTTTGACACCTTTGGATATAAATTAATGAGACACACATATATAAAAACTTCATTAATATGATTGTAATAATATATTTAAAATATAAAATTTCGATAAATTTATAATTTATTCTCTAAATTTATTTTTTAAGTGTTATTTTAAATTTATTTAAATAAATAAAATTGATGTATAAAATGATAACTAGAATTTAATATTGTTTTTTTTTAATTATCAAAATACCAACTTGCTAAATATATATGTTGGTGATTTTTTTTGGGTGTTGATTGTCTCATATTTAAAAATAATAACATGTGTTGAGGAAGAATGACATCATAGTTATCGCAAATAAATTGTTTTAAATGCACGATTGGATGAAAGAGATGTCCATAACATTGAGTTAATCTATTTTGGAGTTAAGTGTGAAAGAGATCAGTGGATTGGGAGTTAATTGAGTTATTTATTTTCTATGATTCCTTTCTCGCATTTCTTTACTCGCAGTTCTTGTCTCAATTTTCTTCCACTTGGATCGTGTAGGAAGCCCTTTTCATGTACCAGTGCATGTGATTTCCTGGACTCCGGTTCAGTCATTTATTTTACAATGAACATTGCATTTCTTTCCCTGATTATCATTTCAGTTATTCTTGCAAGCAAATGGACTGCTAATTTCAGTAATTGTCTTCAGCATTAAAAGTATATTTCTGAACGATTTGAGAACAATTGCATGAATTTATCATAGACACGTTATACTTTCATTTTATGCTTTACAGCCAAGGAATAGAAACACTTTAAGTGGATTGCCGAAGTTAGATGATATATGCAGATCACTTAGACTACTGCTTTGATTACTTCGAGTTGCTTTCATTTCATAAAGTTTACTTCGTTTGCAAGATTTAATTAATAAAGCATTTCTTTTCCATAGATAATTTATCTCAAAATTTCGCTTGCAATTGCAATTCTTTTTCAACACGTCTTTCAATCTTTTCGAAAGTAAATTAGAAACTTGGTGAAGGAAACTCTGCCTCGGTGCAAGAGCTAGTATATTGTCACAGAAACAGAGTGCTCTAAGCCCTGAGGCTTAGAGCACCTCCACAAAGACATAAATATTTAGTAAGGGAGGTAAAATATACTTTTACACAGAGGCACTGTACCTGAACTAGTGCAAGCACATTGCAATAGTACAAGAACAGGTTGTTTGTGTGGAAGGAAGATCAAGAGGAAAATAGATCTCTGCAAGGGCCCACTTGTCAAACTATTAGCCATCTATCTGAACATAAAAATAGCATTTCCTTCCAGCATTTAAGATTGCTTCAATTGTGTGAAAGCTCCTTTACTTGATTTACTTGCAAATTATTCTTTTATATTCCAGCACTAGAGTTGCTTTGGTGTCAATTGTCTTTAAGATTGTTTTCTGTCTGATTCTACAGACATTTCCTTTAAGAAGTAGGATTAAGAATAGGAAAAGTTCTACCACTTCTGGCATTGCTTGTGCTTCGTCTCTAAGTTTATGAAACCCCAGGGTTGATAATTAAGTATTGAGGAGTTTGCTTAAGTGCAATTCCTGCACCCAACAACTGATATGCTAAGTACCATATTGTAACTTACTTTGCCACCAGATCAATGTTGTGCCTACTAAACGAAGTGATGCTAGTCTGATTTTGACTTCATCTTCAGTGATCCGTTGCACACTACGATATACCTCCATTTGCCTGACCCAGTTGTCAAGCTTCTTAGGATCAACTTCTCCATTTTACATGGGTAACTTGAACTTAACATCAAGTTTCAACAACGGTTTCGAAGTTTCATATGAAGTCAAGAGAGAAGTGATAGGGTCTTTTTGATTGCTTTCATCTTCTTTTTTAGATTGTGATGGTTGTCCTTCTTCGTCTTTAGATTTTGCGTCTTCACCTTTTGCTTTCTTAAACTCTCGATACATTTCTTTGACCATGGATCGCAAGGTCATGAAAGCATCCACGATGCCTGCATCAGATCCAAATGGATGATCACGCTTCCTTATTAAATGATTTCTTCTCCTTGAGTGGTCCTTATCGAGGCAACTTCTAGATCTCCTTTAACAATTTCTCCTTCACCAAGCTTTTATTTGCTTGTGGTGATCATGCACACTTCAAATCACAATTATCAACAACTCGCTCTGATACCAAATGATCCCCAGAAATATATTTAATTGAAATGTGATTTATTTACTGTTAAAATAGTGTTAATGCATGATTCTTAAAAAAAACCATTAAACACATAAGCATGAAGAACTGATAAGAAAATTTGTAGAAAATTAGAATAGAAAACATGCAAGGAATAGTGACACAATAGATTGTTAATGAAGTTCGGCTATCTTCAAGCCCACATCTTCAGGGCCTAGTCTTCAATGAGGAGGCCTTTATATTAAAAACTTCAAAACCATAAATACATCAAAATAATATTATTTAGATACAATCCTACACCATCCATATGCATTCTTCTTTGTCTTAGGATCCTGTAGCAACTCCCGGTTCTGAAAAAGGCTTCCCAAATCTCCCAGAAAGTTTCTTCAAAGTTCTCAACTTCGCTGCTTGCACTAGCTAAAAAACTCTTATGCGGCATGGAATGCCACCACTTCTCTTTAAAATCCCAAGCTCACCTCCTCCTCTGATACATCAATGTAATGCTAATTTATAAGTTTTTGAAACTCTATACATGGAAATTGGTTGCAATTTTGTTAAAAAATAACATATAGTTCAAAATTGCACCATATAAAACATTACATTTGGTTCTTGGTGCAATGAAAACTATGCACATAGGTATCAAAACTATACAAAGTTAACATGACATATATGAAAAAAAACAATATAATACATTAAAATTTGGCACGTTTTATATGGTTTCCAAACTTAACATATAGTTACAACTTCCCCCGACTATGATGCCACATTAGTTGTCAGTCGCATGTGAATGGTGGCTTCAAGCGGTGCCATAACCCTTTATGGTCATGGTGGAGCAGTGGATCCCGTGGCTCATTTTGTAACTGTTGTATGTGATAAGTCCCATGGTTTCGGAGCATGACACGTCATTTGGACTCGTGGCTTGGAGCAGTGATAACAATATACCATATTTATAACCCTTTGAAACTGCACTATGTATCCCTACCATCCAACAATCAAATTATTGACAAACCCGTGGTATTAACTCTACGCTTCGTTGGTGTCCATGTTGTAAGCATTGACCCATAGTCAAATGTTTCACTGTGCCACATGTGATTAACTATGCCATATGATGAATACCGTCAACCGTGAACATTTATTGTATGGTTCTTAAAACCATAGGTTTGAACATAGAAGTGCGACCAATTTCTAATATGTACATAGGTTTTGACTTTTAAAATTTCGCTCCCATACATTTTCACCATTACATGTTTAATATATAGTTTAATACATGTTATGTGGTTTAAATCAACTTTGCACTAGGTATGAATTTAATACCATAACATGCTTTAATATATGGTTTTTTACACCACATATTATGTATTTCATAAACCATATGTCTGTGTTATGAGACTTATACCTTCACCATGTAATGAAGACCTGCACCCAAACTAGAGTTGACTTTGACTTGTTGACTACCACGTCAAACTTTGGAGCTGCCACTTGGCTGGCAAGGCCTCATTTACCTGTTGACCCACAAACTTCAACGGGATCTTTCTCTTTAATCTGGAGTCCAAATGCGTCCATTCAAGTTGCACTGGGATTGTTTTTCTGAGCTCTACGTGACAGTGTTGTTTTCGCTTGCATCCAACAACTTTAATTTTTTGGCCTCTTCTAGATCCTTGACCATCCATTGATCAATTTCATATCAGCATTCCTTGCAGCAGCAAGGACAACCTTTGCAGTAGCAAGGGAAACCTTTGTAGCAGCAAGGGAAACCTTCACAGTAGCAGGGGTAATTGTTACAACAACAGGGGCAACCTTTGTCATAGTCTTAGCAGCCTTTGCACCTGCAAACTCAGTTTGTTTAGCAGTCTACCCGACCTTTGTACTCACAAGGGCAACCTTTGCAGCAGTAAGGTCAACCTTTACAACAGCAAAGTCAACCTTTGTAGCAACAAGGTCAACCTATGTATCGAGCTCAATATGTACATCTACAAGGTTAGCTCTTGCAAGCACAAAGTCAACCCCTGCAACAGGATGGTCAATCTCCTTTTTCCCAGGGTCAACAGGTTCAACAACCTTATAACCCAATTTTTTGTACAATGCATATTAGTGGCCTTTGGTAGGACAATATCAAACCTACCCTGGACCCAATCCACCTTATGGCCAAGGTAACCCTCAGTGGGGACAAATCAGGTCTTGTATGGACAAAATCCTCCAATGTGGGGGTAAAATCCTTACCAGCAAGGATGGAACCCATAGTTTGGGTCTCCTCAAGACCTTATATGCCATTTAATATGCAATTACCTTTCTTGGCTACGTTGGAGTTGTCTGATGTCTCGAGGCTCATGAATGATCTCATTCTTCATTCGCCTTACTGGCCTCCATTTCCAACTTAAATTCCAAGCCATTGCCCCAAATTCGAAGGAAAGGCTAAAGAGGACCCGCAAGCCCATGTGATGACATATCACCTATGGTTCTCCTCTAATTCATGTGTCGACGATTCTATCCATCTTTGCCTCTTTCAAAGAACCCTCACAGGTGCTGCTGCCAAATGGTATATCGAGTTGCCTCAAGGTACCTATGTTGACTTCAACTCTCTGGTGATGGCCTTTCTCACCTACTTCCAATTACTTGTTCAATATGAAACTATCACTTATTTTCTCACATCCCTTAAGCAATATACAATGACCCACATTTCCGATCATATCCATGAATGGAGACATCAGCGTCACCTCATCATATTTGAGATTGTTGATGAGTTGTTGACTAAATGGTTCACAAAATCTTTCGTTAACAAAATTGCTAAGGATATAGCTATGTGTGGATTTGTTATTGAAGAGCAAGCTATCGCCCGTCCCCAGTATCTAGACTTAGTCTATTTGCAATCTGGCACGTTTTATGAGATGTTTTCTGATGCTCCGAGACCGTCTTCGAATCTAACAACATTAAATTCTTCTGATGTTATGAAAGCTTCTTTGAAGTAGAAATCTATTTCAAGCACTAGTTCCAATAATCCATTGAAGAATTCATCCAGTCTTGGTAAAACGTCTGAGGTACATGATGTTCAGTCTACCACAGCAGATAAGGCCTCTAAAGGTAAGAAAAAGGGCAAAGGAAAAGCCAAAGTTGGTTGCCCAAAATAGGATCCACCTAAATCATCTGCTGATGATGATTCTAAGAGAAAGTTGAAATATCCTTGCATCATCTGTGAGGAAGATCATTATACCAAGGATTTTGTTGGCCTAATTTATTAACACAAATTAACACAAGTATTTCATTATCAATCTAGGTTTGTAAAACCTGGAGGCATGGCCAAAATGTATGGATATTAGATGTAGTCAAGATTAGAAGATAAGGTATGAAGAACTAAGGAAATACATTGTATAAATATAAATCTAATTAAATAATTTCTAATTCACTGATGCAATATATGTAAGATGAAGTGGCTCCTAACTTAGGAGATCCATTTGTGTCCTTCTTCTACAATATTACTTGATGAATAGAAATCAAAAACCATTAATTCATAACAGCTTAAGATGCACAAATAAATAATGAAAGAAGCTCCTAAATTTGGAGATCCTTGATATTCCTTATCACAAATTCATTCATCATAATGCTATTGTTAGAAAACTGGAATTGCATAAAACTACTTGAAAACAAGAAATATGAACTCTAGTTTTTATTCATTAATCCAATAGAAGGAGGGTTCAACTTGAACATTGGATTGTCCCTTCATATGAAGATTATAAATAAACCAAGATTCATCAGAAAACATAAATCGTCATACATCAAATCAAGTAAGAAAATCTGAATCAAAACAAGTAAACAAATCTGAAACAACTAGTTTATGAAAATAAAGCTAGTTTAACAATGAAGTGTACCTAGCTTGGAGTGGGGGCCCTCCACCCTTGCTTTGCACACTTGAAGATATTATCAACTACTACAACTTCAATCAATCATCCACACCATTGAACAACAAAATGAAGGTAGAACAGGTTCCTCAAATTAACTTCAAATATTGAGATGTCTCAACATAAAATTATACAAAGTCTACATACATAAGCCTTCAAAGTTTTGGCTTAAATAGAAGATTATGAAAAAAACTGATCTAAAGTATATCTAACAACTATATCTATTCATATCCACCTATCCAAGTTGAACTCATCCAACCTATCACTAAAAATATGGAAAATCCCATGAAATCATAAAACTGCGCTATTTCCTAGGGATTTTTTGAATGACTCGTCCTATTTGACCAGGCCTGATTAGGCTTGGTTTGACCGAACCAATAGGAGTTAGTTTAGTCCTAGCTCCAAAGCTTTCCATAAATGTATCCATCTTGTGCCCAGGTGTCCTGCAAATATGACATCGATATAGCTATTATGGGAATTTCTGATTCTGTCCAAAAATGCACTTGAAATTCAATTTTAATAAAAACTTCTAAAATTTGCAAAATTAAATTTAAATATCTGAATATGCATAAATACATCAAAATGAGGTGGATATGATGGTAAATGGATGGAAAATATAGAAACTAAGTATGTTTTCTTAAGAAAAACTGGACCAAAAATGAGGGCCAACATCTCCCCCTTGTTGATTCACAAGCATATCCTCATGCTTGTTTCTTCCTCTTGGATCCTCTAAACTCTATTGTGAATCATGTACCTAAACTTGATGCTTCCTGTTGTGCTGCCTCTAGAAGATAATCTATCCCGATGTTGCGTTGTTCCTTGTAAATAGTATCTTTGACCTTTTGTTTCTCATATTTGTTTTTCCACGTGTTTTTATCTTTAAGCCACTTGAATGCCTATTTGCAAAGTAGATCATTCTTTCTCTTTAGTTTTCCTACCTCCTCATTTAGTTTTTCATTCTCCTCACTAACTTTGCATTATTTTTCTTGTATGCTTTATTTTCTTTCTTCAAGTGCTTTTCCAAGATCTTGTTTATTTCTAAATGATCTGTCAATTCTTTTATCTTACTTATGTGCAACTCTTTTTCTAATTCATGTGTATCTAATGCAAATGACGTTGCCTCTACATTATCAAAGTATAAGTATTTTTCTAAAGCTTCTTTCTCCAGTCTTTCAATTATGTCTTCTACTTGTTTCTCTGTAGAAAGTGTTTCTACAATCTGTACTTCTTGGTCCTTGCTACTTGTTTTTGTTGGGATCTTCCTCCTATGCCTCCTAGGATTGGATATGAAGGATGTTTCCTTCTCAATCATGACAGTGTTGTTTTGCTTCTTAACCCGGGTTCGTGGATAGAGTGGTGAATTCATGATGCCTTTGGTTTCCTAATCTATTTTGTATTGTTCTTCTATGACCTGTTCTTCATGCTGGTTTTGGACTAAAAACTCTTTCCAGATTATACCTTGAGTTCTTACTTGATGCTCTACAAGAATTTTTATTAGTCCCTGATGATAAACTTGATCTTCTTTTGGTTTATTCTCATTTTCACTGACTCTATCATCTTGATGATATTTCAAGAGAAGAAATAAGGCAAGTTTATTTTGACTTCTCTTTTAATGTGTTAGAGTAGCCTAACATGGTACAGATGTGCCACACTATGTCCTCTATCACATGTGAAGAATTTTTGAATGATCAAAACTAACTCTCCCCATGGCTTGTTGAACCATTCCCTAGGTATGCCTTTAGTTCTATCAAAGGCTCCCTTCATGTTCTTCTCTAAGAAGAAATTCCATGATTTCTCCTTGAAGTGTAGACCTTTATGATAGTTTTCTCTTGTTAATGGAAGATCTGATGCTTGGGATATGTATTCTGGACTCAATGGAATGATTAAGTTCCCTACCATAGTTTGATCTTGGGCATATTTTTTTCCAAACTCCCTAGTTATACTCTCATTGTGCCCATTAAACCTCTGAAAAAACTCATAATCCTAGCTTGATATCATTTTTCTATTGTTTCCTTCTTCCACTGCCCAATCTAAAATTTTGGTTCTATTCTGGTGGTCATGTTTTCTGAAAACCAATTGATATATCCCTCTACTGTCATTAACCTCATTTTTGAAAATGAAAATAACAATCATTCATGCATAGAGATCTATTTTTTATTTAGTTATACATTGTAGTAGTAGGGCTTACCTTTCTCCTGATACTCTTTAGAAACAATAAAATCAAGCTTGTTTAATCTCTGTCTCACTACAACAATAAATCACTGTTCTTTTCAAAACATTACTCTTTGATGAAAAACAAAAATAAACACTCTGCTCACTCTCTGTTATGTTGTCTTTCACCAAAACTCTGCTCTGCCCATATAAATGAAATGTTCTCCCTATGCATATCACTGTTTATAGAGAAGAAACCGAAAATTGAAAATCTGTTTTGATTTTGAATTTATATATATATATATATATATATTATATATATATATATATATATATATTATATTATATATATATATCATGCCATGACTTCTCCTTTTGATTTTTCGTTTCTATAACTTTTTCCTATGGTTAAAAAAATCATTTATATGTCAAACTGAAGTTTTTCTTTAGTTCATTGTTTGTGCAATCAAACTATAACTAACTCACTGTGCATTCAATACTTTGTTTCATCACCCAACTCGGCGAATACATGTGCTTGTGCAACCAAATTATAACTTAACACTATGTTTCATCAATAAACTCGGCAAAATCATGTAATTTGCAATCAAACTACAGCTAATATTCTATTTCATTAATCAACTTCGTCAATTTCATGAGTAAACGTGGAGGATCTGAATCGATTTATCTATTTTCAATGGAATGCCATGATTCCCTCTGTGTTGTGGCTCAATCAACCTGCGTTTCATAATGTTTTCTGTTGTTAAACTTCATTCAAAAACCTTATGTCTTTATTGATGTCAAAGTCTTAATGTATGACATTAATGATGAACCGTAAATAGTGTTTGATGTGCTATCTTATATCTTGGAGTCAAACTTGTGTTTGCATTTAAAATCCCCGATATTTCCTCACTAAAACACCCACTGCATTTATTGAAAGAAATCGAGTTTTTCTCTTACCTTCTTACTCAAGAGATCTTCCTCAGTTAATTCAACTCGCTCTTACATGATTGCTAGTTTTCTTAGCTTTATCTCTCAATCTACTTCGCTTATCTTCTTATCTCTCTGATTCTCCACTGCTATATTTCTCACTTTCCTTCTTTCGGTTTGATTTACTCTGTTTCTGCATTTTCTCTATAAAACCATTCTCCTCCAGCTCTTGAATGTGTTCTAACAACTTATACAACACTCATCTTTCTCCTTGAGCCTGCAAATGGCTATGATGGTGTAGAAAAAGTGATTTTAACAGAGTTCTGTGTGTAAAAATAGCGGAGGTGCAATGTATAAGTTCTAGATGAATGCAAAAACTCATGGCAATGTTTTTAGTTGAAACGTTTATTGTTGTGTTTTCAAATTTTGGTTGACCGTTCCCACATGCTTCAACCTCTCACTGCTCCCCTTCGTGGTTGTCTTGCATACCTACCCATGGTGTTTACCTCCACGTCTTAGCTTTTTATTTCATTAACCTTTGACTGCTATTTACTCATATTACCGTATGGCCAGCCTGCCATACATTTCATTTCCACCGAATCATATTATTATTCCACTCCATACTTTATTCATGGTGCATTGTGATTTGATCAACGTGCCTTTGAAATTCATCATGGTTCTATTGCATCGCCTTATGCGCGTTAAACTTCATCATACCTCCACTTCATATCCATTCCCCACATCTTATGCCTCTGAAAATTTTTCATAATATTTGTTTTTATTGCATTATGGCTTCACATTATTCGTTTC
The DNA here is from genome assembly GCA_000404065.3 of Pinus taeda. Taxonomy (NCBI): domain Eukaryota; kingdom Viridiplantae; phylum Streptophyta; class Pinopsida; order Pinales; family Pinaceae; genus Pinus; species Pinus taeda. The sequence continues at coordinate 138,518 of APFE030718498.1, read as the reverse complement.
CTTACACTTCATAGCATCATATTTGTTTTATGCGCTTTTAATTACAACTTATTGAAATGAATTATTTCGATTTCCTTTGACTTGTATTATTTCATAATGCGCACATTTCAATATATGTAATTTTATTTTAAAATGACGATGTTAAGGTCATATTTAAAATTAAATTTATGATACTAACTTGTGTATGGTTTTGTAGGTCTAGGGTTTGATTATTGGACCCTATATTTTAATCCATTTGTTTTTCAAAAGAAAAATACTTAGGGTTAATATGATGTCTATATGGAATATGAAATGAATGTGGTATTTGGAGTATGTTTATGGAATTTAATGTCTAGAATAATGAGTATGGAGATGAATATAAATGAATAGGATGAAGGTAGTGAAATGTAGGTAAAATATGCATGTGAAATACTAAATTAATCTTAACAATGTCTAAAAAAAATTAAAAAAATTTGAAATTTCAAGAGAAAGACTTTTTACTCACTGTAATTTACTCCCTGATAGTATTTGATGATGTCTTCTAGTCAAGTAATAGGTGAAAATGTCTTTAATTGATCATCTAGGATATATTGAAATGTAGACTTTATTTTTGCTTGATGTTCTTGTTTTCTTCATTGATTCAGGATCATTGTTTGTTAATGTCGTTCAGGTCCCTTCTGCAATTGGTACTCGATGAGTCAGGTCCTTTCTGTCATGTATTTTTTATGCAATATTTGTCATATAATACATGTTTCTTCTAACATTTCAATTCCCTTTTGTACAATGTTTCTAATAATGTTTCAGGTCCCTTCTGCAATACAATTCAAGTTCCTTCTTCAATTCAGTTGCTCAAACTTTCAGCTACTCAAACTAAGTTTCTTTTGCAACTTCCCCCTTGCTTATCTAAAGACTTGTCTTCAAGTCTTGTATTATTTTGTAGCAAAATCAAACTTTCGTCTAAGTTAAATAAAATTTGTGAATTCATGCAGGCCAAACTTGTCGGTTTCCCTTCATGAATTCATGTTTTCTATGTGCTAGTTACCTGGTTTTCACAAGAAAACTTTTATTATTATTTTTTTCTTTTTTTTTATATATTTTTATATTTTTTATTCTTCTTCTAAATTAATGGGAGGCATATTGCTATGTTGTTACATTACTTCCATATCAGTATCTTTTGACATTTGTTTCATAAAATCTTCTTTATTGATACACTTATTGTAAACTTTAAGCCTATGTCTGTTAACTACAAATGAAGTAGATTCCTCATCAATTATTTTTATCTTAACAGCTCCATTATAAAAGATCTCTTCTATCTCATATGGTCCCAGCCAATGAGTTGTGAACTTTGCCTTGAAATATTTGACTTTGGAGTCAAACAATAATGCCCAATCTCCTTTGTTGAATGTTTTATTCTTGATGAATCGATCATGCCACTTCATCCTTTGTTGTTGCACAAGAGTTGTGTGCTCCATTGCTTGTTGTCTCTATTCATCCAGTTGATTCAATTCCATTACTCATTCTTATTGTGCTTCAGATAATTCCAATCCTAAATTTACTGCTAACTTGAATGTGTGTATTTGAAATTCTATGGGTAGCAAGACTTTTTTTCCATACACTAACTGATATGGACTAAACCTAGTTGTGTTTTTCCATGTTATTTTGTATGCCCATAGTGCATCTCTTAAATTCTTTGACCAGACCTTCCTATTCATTTGTACTATCTTTGTCATGATATTTTCTAGGACTTTGTGTGTTGACTCCACTTGTCTATTTGCTTAAGGATGGTACATTGTTGATTTTCTATGTTTGATCTTGTACTTCCCTGTAAGATCACGAACAAGCTTGGAAGTGAACTATGTGCCTTGATTAGTTACAATTTATCTTGGTACTCCAAATCTGACAAAGATTTCCTCAAAGAGGAATGTGACCACTGTGTTTTATGTTTCTCTTGCTACTGCCTTTGCCTCAACCCACTTAGTAACATAATCAGTACATACCAAGATGTAATTATTTCCATTTGAAGGTGGATTTATTGGTTCCACAAAGTCTAGAGCCCATTTCTCAAATGGTTCTATGAGCACTTATGGCTTAAGTGGCATTTCAGCTGATATTATTGGCCTTCCTATTCTTTGGCAACTGTCACACCTCTTGACATAGGATTTGGAATATTTGAAGATTGCTAGCCAATAGTAACCTAGTTGTAGCACCTTTTAGGTTGTTCGCTTGTCTGCAAAATTACCACCACATGACTCGTCATGACATGCTTTCAAAATTTCTAATATTTCGTCTTCTCTAACACATTTTCTTATTATCAGATTAGAGATAGTATAAAAGAGATCACCATTGACCCAACTATACCTACAACTTTCTCTAATTATCTCTCGTTTTTGTTTCTTTGTGAACTAGGATGGTAATTTTCCAGAGGACAAATAGTTTACTATATGCAAACCATGGTTTTTTGACTGTTATTGCAAATAGATGTTCATTTGGGAAATTATCTGAAACGGGATTTGGATCACCAGTTGTATGAAGCCTTGAAAGGAAATCTGCTACTTGGTTGTCTTTATCGGGTCGATCTTGAATTGTAATATTAAATTCTTGAATTAACAATAGCCATCTTGTAATTCTACCATTTGAGATTGCTTTGTTCATTAAGTAGTTGATTGTTGAATGGTCTGTGTGAATGAACACTTGGTAGCTTGTTATGTAATGCATGAATTTGTTTACTTCATGTACTAAAGCTAACATCTCTTTTTCTGTGACTGTGTAGTTCAATTCTCCTGGTATTAAGTTTTTACTTATGAAGTATATAGCATAATTAAACAAATTTTACTTATGTCCAAGTGATGCACCTATAGTTGTATCAGATGCATCAGTAGAGATATGAAATGGAAAATACCAATTCGGTCCTCGAAGAATGGGGGCAATTGATAGTTTTTCTTTCAATAATTGAAATGCATCTTGACAATGATTTGTCCATTGGAATTAAACATCTTTTGCAAGTAATTTGAATAGAGGCAATTCTATTTTACTGAAATTTTCAATAAATTTCCTATAGTAGCCTGCTTAACCCAAGAAACTTCTTACTTCCTTTGGAGTTTTAGGTGGCATTAAAGTTACAATGACTTGTATTTTTGCTAGGTCCACCTTAATTCCTTATAAGGAAATATGGTTTCCCAACACTATCCCCTCAGTTAACATCATGTATCATCTTTCATTACTTAGGGACAGATTTGTCTCTATGCACCGTTTCAAAACTTTCTCAAGCTTTTCAAACAATCGTCAAATGTGTTTCCGTATACAGTGAAATCATCTATATAGACTTCTACACATTCATGGATCAGATCAGCAAATATTCCAAGGACTGCTCTTTGGAAAGTAGCAGGTGCATTACATAGCCCAAAAGGAAAAACATTGTATGCATATCTCCCCCATGGGTAAGTAAATTTTTTTTTTCCTAGTCTTCTATTGCTATTCTAATCTGATTATACCCACTAAATCCATCTAGAAAATAAAAGAATTTCTTCCTAGCTAATGAATCTAGGACTTGGTCAATAAATGGTAGCTGGAAATGATCTTTTAGTGTTGCTTTCCCAGTAATCTACACATATTCTCCACTTCCCATTTTTCTTTGGTACTACCACTAAGGGAGAAACCCATTGACTGACATAAATAGGATAGATGAATCCAACTTGTAATAGTTTATGTGGTTCTTTTTTCACTATTTCCTTCATCATGGGGTTCATTCGCCTTTGAGGTTGCCTTAATGGTTTAATGTGGTCATCAGTATAGATGTGGTGGATACATGTGTTGGTGTGAATTCCTTGCATATCTGTGTAATCCCAGGCAAAATATTTTGAGTATTTCTGTAACAATGCCATTACCTCTTGTTATTGCAACGATTGTAAGTTATTGTCAATATTCAGATGTTTTCCGGGATAAATCTCTATTGTTTTAGTTTTTGAATTGGTAATTTCATTTACAGGAAAAATCTCTGTGAATGAATCTTGCAGTGATTGAATTGTGCAGGTTTCCTAAAAACAGTGGTTCAAAAGATTACTTGTAGCTTCATATTGGGTTACTCTAAGCTGCTCTGAAATATCTGGTTCTGAGATGAAAAGATCCAATAGATCTTCATTCTCCTCTTCTTCTCTAATGTCAAAGACTTGGTACTTAGAATTGATTTATTTTGTTGTTGTTCTTGTCCTTAAAGCAATGATACTAAAGAAGGTGCTTGTGCTAGAGAATAAAGTGTGATGTGCTTTCTCTCATCCCCATGTGCAATAATCATACTTACTTCCTGATCTGTATCCTATAAAGGCATTAACAGTGGCTAACCACGGTCTGCCTAAGATTAGAGGGTGTCCTCCTAAGTTTGTTTTTTGTTGCAAAATGAGGAAGTCTATGGGATACTCCCATGAATCCAGAGAGGCTATGATATCTTCTAATATTCCTTCTGGTCTAGATCTAATGTTGTTTAAATCTAAATGTTTCATTGTCTCTATAGTCATTACATATATAGCTGCTCCCAAATATATTATTGTGTTTGGAAGTGAAAAATTATTTATTGAAATAGTAACCATAGAGATACCAGGGTCAATATATTTTTCGACTGTTGTCTTTGTAGACATGAGGCTAGCTAGTTTTCCAATGACTTGGATTGTAGTAGGATCCTTTTTCTTTTTACCAGTTTTCTTGATGCATAACTCCTTTACTGTTTTAGCATAAATTGGAATTTCTTTTATTGCCTGTAATAAAAGAATTTTGACATAAGTATTTTTTAATTCATTCAAAATATCAAATTCAGGAAGAGATGTTTGATTTTTCTGCTCTACTAACGTTTCTAGATAGGGTGTTTTTTTAGTTATTACAGTTTTTCCTTTCTAACTTTGATTTTCTGAATGTGATGTTTCAGGTTGTTCTCCTTGTTCAGCTGGCTCTTCTATGATTGGAGGAGAATTCTTATGTAGTACTTTCCCAGACCTTAAATGGACATCATTTATGGGAAGAATGGTTGGAAAATATGTTGCTTCTTCCACATTGTATGCATATTTATCCATTTTGTTACTCGGATTTGCTACTAGATGAGTTGGTAGTTGAGTTGGTCTAGGCTAGTTCAAAGGCAACTGTAGCTGATGTGGTTGAGTTAATAATGGTGCATAATGTTATTGTGGAAATGGAATGGATTGTAGGTATTATTGAAATTGTTGGTATGGATGTTGATATTGTTGTTGGTATTGTTGTTGGTATTGTTGAGGATACATTTGTTGACGTGGCTAATTTCCATAACTATATCCTCTCCAACCTTATGCAAGTTGGTTTTTATATTGTTGTGGAGGCCAAGCTTTCCACGACATTGGGGTATTCCAAGAATTTTGAGGAGGATACTGATAGTTTTGTTGAGGGAATTGTTGAGGAATCCTTGGCTGCCAAGGCCTTCTTGGTGCCACATAGTAAAAGCCTTCTGCTCCATGTACTTCTTTCATTGGATTCATTTGCAATTCTTTCAAATTTAGACAGTTTTCTGTTGAATGATTTTTTGTGCACATGCTACATACCTGAATACTATCTAAAGGACATTCTCTTAATGTATGCTTCTTCCTACATTTGGGACAAAAGATTGCTAAGATTTTTTCTTGTTCCTCTTTCTTCTTGTTTTCTTTCAAAACATCTATTTGTGTCCCTAATGTACTTAGAAGATCAGTTTTGAATTTTTCTAGCAAACTCTCTATCTCTACTCTTGTTACCCCTCCAGCTGCTGATTTTGCTGCTTTTGAACTAATATCTCTCCTTCCAAGTTTTGATCTTCCTCTTGAATAATTTTGACATAGATCTGCAGTTTCATGAAATGGAAAGTTTGAAATATCACCCTTGCCCATTACATTCAAAATGTCAAGATATTCATCTCTTATACCTTTTAGAAATATTGTGCGGATGGTATCTGAGTTCAGAGAGTGTTGTATAGGTTTTTGAAGATTGTAAGAAAATCTTTCAAAATATTCTTCTAAAATTTTGTCTTCTTGTTATGTCATTCTAAAAACATCCTCTTTCGAGTCCTTAGGTCTATAATAGGATTTATAGTTTTTAAGGAAACTTTTCTTTATGTCATCCCAAGAAGTGATTGTACGTTCTCCTAAAACGATGAACCATTTTAATGTCGATGCTTTCAAAGTAGCAAGAAAGAGGCGAAGCTTGTGTGTATCATTTGTGTATCCATAAGTTCTACAAAAGATATCGAATTCAAACATAAATGAGTCAGGATATTTTGTTGACATTCCATAAAAGTTAGGCAATACATAAGGTGGAACGTTTTTCATTTTCACTTCTTCTCCTAATATTGCACTTGTATCTAATATTGGAAAGCCAAAAGTAGCTTCTCGATCATCCTGTTCATTATCATTTAGTCTTTTGTTGTCATACTCTGTTTTTCTTTCTTCTTCTCTCTTTCTATCAGCTTCTCTTCTTGCTTCTTCCTCTCTTTGTCTTCTCCATTCTCTTTGTTGTCTTTCATATTCAAGTCTCTACTATGGAATGAGAATAACATATCCTTGCCCTTCTTCTATCATAGTTTCAAATATTTCGATGGAAAATTGAGATTCAAGTTGTTGCTTGTTTTCAAAAATAGGTTGATATAAGGGTTCAAAAATGGGATGATCTATTGGTTTAACAATTTTACCTTCTTTTTTTTTCTTTTTTTCTGAAGTGGGTGTTGCTTTTGGAGTTTGTTTTCTTTTTACCTCCAAGGCTAACAAGGTTTGTCTCTCAATTAAAGTTAATATTTGTCCTATTCTTTGTTTTCTTCTAATTCCTCTATTGTTGGTTTACCAACAACCATGTAGTTAGTCTTGATGGTCCTATTTATACGGATGGGGGGTTTTGTTTAATAAATCTACCTTTCTAATCTCTATTTCTAGGCATAAAGAAACATAACTAAGAGAAACATAAATAAATAAATAAATAAATATATTGTTTATGTTTTGTTGTGTTTTTTTTTGAGATTTTGTTTTTATCCTCTAATTGACTATGTTGATGAATGCCTCCAAAACAACGGTGCCAAAATATCAGGCTAATTTATTAGCACAAATTAACACAAGTATTTCATTATCAATCTAGGCTTGTAAAACTTGGAGGCATGGCCAAAATGTATGGATATTAGATGTAGTCAAGATTAGAAAATAAAATATGAAGAACTAAGGAAATACATTTTATAAATATAAATATAATTAAATAATTTCTAATTCACTGATGTAATATATGTAAGATGAAGTGGCTCCTAACTTAGGAGATCCATTTGTGTCCTTCTTCTACAATAGTACTTGATGAATAGAAATCAAAAACCATTAATTGACAATAGCTTAAGATGCACAAATAAATAATGAAAGAGTCTCCTAACTTAAGAGATCCTTGATATTCCTCATCACAAGTTCATTCATCATAATGCTGTTGTTAGAAAACTGGAATTGCATAAAACTACTTGAAAACAAGAAAGATGAACTCTATTTTTAATTCATTAATCCAATAGAAGGAGGGTTCAACTTGAACATTGGATTGTCCCTTCATATGAAGATGATAAATAAACCAAGATTCATCAACAAACATAAATCATCATACATCAAATCAAGTAAGCAAATCAGAAGCAAAACAAATAAACAAATCTGAAGCAATTAGTGTATGAAAATAAAGCTAGTTTAACAATGAAGTGTACTTAGCTTGCAGTGGGGTCCTCCACACTTGCTTTGCACACTTGAAGAGATTATCAACTACTACAAATTCAGTCAGGTAGAACAGGTTCCTCAAATTAACTTCAAATATTCAAATGTCTCAACATAAAATTATACAAAGTCTACATGCATAAGCCTTCAAAGTTTTGGCTTAAATAGAAGATTATGAAACAAACTGATCTAAAGTATCTCTATCAAATATATATATTAATATCCACCTATCCAAGTCGAACTTTTCCAACCTATCAGTAAAAATATGGAAAATCCCATGAAATCGTAAAACTGCCCTATTTCCTAGCGATTTTATGAATGACTGGTCTTGTTTGACCAGCTTTGACCAGTCCTAATTAAGCTTAGTTTGACAGAAACAATAGGAGTTGGTTCAGTCCTAGTTCCCAAGCCTTCTATAAATGTATCTAGCTCGTTCCCAGGTGTCCTGCAAATATGACATCCATATAGCTATTACGGGAATTTCTGATTCTATCAAAAAATGCACTTGAAATTCAATTTTCATAAAAACTTATAAAAAATGCAAAATTAAATTTAAATACTTGAATATGCATAAAAACATCAAAATGAGGTGGATTTGATGGTAAATGGATGGAAAATATAGAAACTAAATATGTTTTCTTAAGCAAAACTGGACAACAAATGAAGGCCAATAGATTGTCCCCGATGTTCGGAGGCTAACCGCTTATCGAAAGGGACTCCGACTATTTTAAAAGAACCTTTTCCATCTCATCAAATGCAATTGGTAGACCAACTACAGTCCTCTTCCTCCTTTGGTTCCCAGGTTTTCATGATGCAAGGTTCATCACCCATTTCGACTGCTACTCAAACAAAGGACTATCAAACCACGCATAAGTAGACGGTGGAGAAAGAAGTCACTGATATCCTTTCTAATTCTACTCCATCTAGTTCTGGTCTACTCCATATTGAGTGCCCTAATAGTGAGTCTGTAATCCAACAACCTACCAAGGGTACTTCAGAAATCATCTTATAATCTGAATGCTAGAGATGTGCAGCACTATAATATTGTTGAGGATTTAGCTCAGGCATGTTCGATGATGTCTTCCTTGGAGGTTCTTTAGACCTATCCAACATAACGGAAGTCACTATTGTCTACTATAGGTTCTATTGATCCTTTCGATTGGAGTTTGATTACCTTTGATCTTGAAAAACATGTGCCTCGTCTTCCTCATCAGATTTATTTTTTGATACAAGTTCTTATCAAAGGAAAGATGACCCATCAGATTGTTATTGATGAAGGTGCTTCTACCTACATCATGTCTATTTTGTGTTGGAAATCCATTGGCTCTCCTTCTCTTAACTAGACCCCGAAAACCTTGGAAGCCTTTGATGGAAGAGGCTCATGTCCATATGATATTCTCACGAACTTGCCGATTACATTAGAAGGCAAGAATGTTGAATTAAAGTAGAAGTTGTAGATGTGAATCTAAACTACAACCTTCTTCTCAGGCGAAGCTGGAACCATGCTATGTTTTGTGTGGTTTCTTCTTTGTTCTGGGAGCTTTGTTTTCCTCACGAAGGAAAAGTTGTCACCATTGATCAACTGTCTTTCTTTTCTTCTGGATCATCCAATGGCAACATCCCTTATGTGGGAATACTGAGGTTCTGTTAGTGTCAGTCTTTCCAGCCTTCCTCCGGTGATCAAATATGATCTTACAAAGTGGTTTCAGAGTGTTAAGGTCAAATTTTGTCATTTCAAAGAGTTTTCAAGCAAAATTTGGTCACTAGGCATTAGGTCTAGGGTTTGCTCTCACTCTTTTCAAAGTTGCCCAAATGCCAATCTATGTCACTATTCAGCTGATTCTATCATCATTCATAGGGTTTTCATTATCATGTCAGTGTCTAATGAGTCATTTTACATCTTGTTCATGCTTCAGTTGTGCCTTGGCAAGTTCATTTCCCTCTCCTAGGGTTTTGAAGCCAATTTCTCTTGGACGGTCAAATCATCAGCAAAACTTGTATCCTGATGTTCATACACCTTCCCCTATCCTTAAAGTACCTTATCAAACACTTCCCATCCCTTAGATCCGCCAAATTCCTCATTTTTCCACAAACCCTAGTTTCTAGCTACAACCTGGCAATTTTCTAGGTTGGGCCCGTGTTTTTCCCTTTTGGACCCTTTCCCCTCATTCAATCTCTGAGATTCCACTTTCCCCTGCTCCCCAACATCCCTCCCCACTACCAAAAATTTCCCCAAGAATTTAGAAGCCCCCTATCCCCTTCATTGCGCTTCATTTCGACAAAATTCCTTGTTTCACACATCGGGACAAGTCGCACTCAAATGCTGTTCCAGAGCAATAAATGATGAATTTGGGAAAACTGAGAGAGGTTTTTGTCCACAACATGCCAAGGAAGAAAATCCTCCTTCACTTTTTCCACAGGTTTCATGGTTTGAGATAAATGTCAAAGAATACCGTTGCCTCAGGAGAATCAAAGGCACCTCTGAAGTGACCTTGGGAAAATCACGTTTTCTCCTAGCTTGATTGGTCAAATGATTTGCTTGATGGGTAAAAGGATACCTAGACACAAAGATATGTCCAATGAGCTATCATGAGCTCAATTGGAGGTTGAGGAAGGCATTCAAAAGTTGACTGCAACAGCACTCTTCCTTGAGGCAGCCTCATTTGGCACTTTTTGACCAGTCTTGGGATATTTGACTTTTGATAGGGAAAATTAACTCCAAAGTGAAACATTATAGTTGTATGGGAAATAAGACTCGAAGCCCTTTCCAACAAGCTATCCTGTACCCTATTCCGACACCGGGAGGGCCTCCAAAAGCCTCCTGCAAAAGGGCGTGACCCGTCAAGACTGAGGTGGGACCCGTCAAGCAGGCGCGACCCGTCAGGGTACCTATGCCAGTGCAAAATTTGTATGGGCATGACCCGTCAGGAAAGTGAGACCTGTTGGGCAGTGAACGTGACCCATCAACATACCATCTACACAAAATTGCCAGCAAGCTGCTAAGGAACCACGAAATTGCCAAATTTTGTAAGTATATAAATCAGCATTTTGCAGGCAGAAACAGCAGGACATTTTGGCCACTCTGCTCCCTAAACAATGTCAGAAAGTGAAACCTATGAGCAGAGTGATGACCAGGAATCAGCTTCAGAAATTGAGGTACAGAGGAGGCCTCATAAGGGAAAGGGTGGTCATCACAGGAGAGAGGAGCCCACCCCTTTGACAGATTTACAGGCTTGTCCTATGGCAGTCTCATGTTTTCAGTACATGTCTTGCTATGAGTTTTGGGAGAGGATCTCTCGGATTCAGCACCACAGGGAGTTGGATCGTCTATTTGTTTTACACTTGCATGATGGACATGTCAATCTTGCCGGGGTGGACTTTATTTTGACACCCGAGGTGATTTCACAGGCTACAGGGATACCTAATGTCGGGGAGATTTGGAATAAGCGCAAGGTGTTGGACAGTGTTCAGGTTGAGCCTTTTATTAGACCAGCATTCATGAGACTATTGATAGGTGTGTTTCCATTCAGATTTCTCAGGCGTGAGTATGCTCCCATGATGAGGCTCATCATGCGCTATTTTACCTGTGAGGGCATATTTTCACAAATATATTCATACCATATCTGCATATTGATGCACTTCACACGGGTACGGATGATGAATATCCCTGTTTTCTTTTATCATAACATTGAGAGGATGGTGTCCATAATGCATAGGAAGAGCCCGGCACAGCAATATAGGAGCCTTTACCATTATGGTTTGATTCGGCTTGTAGTATTACACCAGTTGGCTCAGTGAGGCATCTCATGGGAGGAGTTCATCTCTCGTGAACTTTTCACACCATTACCCCTGCCACATCCTGAGGTTGTTCACGAGGAGGGAGGACCATCTCAGCAGCATGACATCCCCGTCATTAGCCATGTCAGCTCCCCACCTTTGGTTACTTATCAGAGAGGCCAGAGGGCCTTATTTGCAGCAGCTCAGCGAGTACTTTCTCCACACCAGGTGGAAGGGGTCTCTCCTTCTTCATCAGCACTGCGAGTGTTATCTCCACACCAGGTGGAAGGGGCCTTGCTTCCGACAGTAGCACAGGTATCATAGAGGGGCAAGCAGCCCATGATTGCGGAGGGATTGTCAGGTGATCCAGATATTGACATTATTGATCTTGACGCCGGTTCTCCTAGCTCAGAACTCAAGGATATCATCCGAGAGCAAAGGACCGAGAATGAGTCACTGCACACTAAATTGCAGATGGAAAAATGGATAATTAACTATTTAGAGCAGCGAAACAAATAGTTGGAGGATGAGCACAAGCTTTATGAGCTGCAGAAGATTCGTGAAGACCGAGAATTGGCTCATAGGAGACCCGGTGATTTGACACCCATAGATCGAGAATCTATGCTTATTTGGGACAATGCTCATTTGAAAAGGCTATTGGCTAAGTCCAACCAAGACAACAAACTATTGAGGAACATGAAGAACCATTATTGGGCGCAGATGCACGTGTGCAAAGCGAAGATGAAGGTGCTTCAAAGGCGGTTGGCCAAGGCACTAAAACGGAGAAAGAGGCCCGATCCCCTTCATATCTTGGCCGAGGATTCACTCAAGGATCAAGGCACTAAATAGCCTAGCCACAGCACAAATCCCAAGAAATTTTTAGCATTTTGGGTAAATTTTGATTTTTTCAGGTAATTTACAGGTTTTCTCCATTAACGGGTCTCACCCCCGGTGAGACCCTTCATCCCGGCAACTCCATTTTGGGTAAACTCAGAATTTCTGGATTTTTCATGGAAAGTTACACTTGCTCATCCATTACTAAGAAATTTCATCAAGTTTTGGGCCACCAAAAAGTCAAAAAACATGCAAAAAATGACTTTCTGCCACATTTTTGACACATAGAAAGCAGTCTTGGGACATTGCAATTTTGGAGGGGCAAATGACCACCAAATTCAGAAATTCCACTTGGGTTGGAAATTAGACATCCATACCTTTCTAACAAACCCACATTTGCCTCATTTGGACACTTGTAATTACCTCAAAATCAGCTCCACAGTATCGTGACCCGTCAGGCAGAGGTACGCGACCTGTTGGGCAGTTTTCACAGGAATTCATCTACAGCTCAGGAATTCGCCCAGCTTTGACTAGTTTTGACTTGAGATGGGATTTTTCACCCTCTTTGATGTAATTAATGTATTTTCATGTTGACATGACACTTATTTACCTATTCTAAAAGATTCATGCATGAAATAGCAAACATTTAATGAATGGATTGGTTTCCTAGTTTATAGAGGCAAGTTGTTTTGACTGCCTAGTTGTTAGTGCTAAGTTTAGAAGTGGTTGAAACAGCTCCTAGAAGGATGAGCTCGACCCCTAGAGGTAGATAAAGAGGTTAGATCATCTATATTATGTACTTTCATACTCATTTTCATGGTTGGACTCTGGAGGGAGAAGCTATCATTGTATTATTTCACTGTATCTCTGCAATTTTTGGCTAAGGAAGACCAGGGTTTTGCAATCCTCTTTGGGATTCTTGTGGACTCATGTGTTGATGGTGTGTTTCTTAATGTTCTTGTAATCTTTGTTATGTGATTCATTTCCTTTCTTTACTTTTTCACATTAAACAAATGAAGTGTTAAAGTAAGAATTCAGGCTTGCCATGCTCTGCTTTTAAGTTTGTTTAATTTCAATGTTTTCTACTGTCTAAAGAGAATTCAAAGTTATTTTTTGCTCTCTTTAGCTCTCTCACCTGTCATTCATAATAATTCACTTCGATCAAAGGCATCAATACTATCTCCTACCTCGCCCTAAAGAACCCCCTGCAGAAACTGTGTCCAATCCCCGCACCCAAAATTGCCATCCCCTCAATTTGCCGCCAAAAACCCAAATCAACCCTTTTGATCAGTTTACCAGCCTAAAATCAGTGTTACCCTATTGGTCATCTCATCAATTGAAGATTTTACTGAGATCGACCGAAGAGAGCCTTCTCCTGCCCCGTAGGGCTAGCTACGAGGCTAAATGGTTTGATGTAGCCTTGAGGTTTACCTGTCTCAGCCTGAGGTGAAATTTCAAGCGCTAACACAGCCTTTAGTGGTGGCCTTTCTATTATGCCTTTAAAATAGAGTTTTACAATAAGGAGCTCAATCTAAGTCTCACTTAACAGAGAATGATCAGTAGGATGGCACTTGGAATTCCCAATTCCTTAGAGTTCACAGACTCCCCTTGTTGAATTTCGACCTCAATTGGTCTCTGTCTGCTCAATGTTGCCGTTGCTCGGATGGTCAACTCAGCTTCTCTGTTCTCTTTGATTTTTCCTCTCTTTCTGTGTCTTTCGACCTTCAGCTTCTTTTCTGCCTCCCCCGCTTCACTATTTGCTCATGGCTTTTAAATCCAGTTCATTCCTCCGACTATTCATTTCTACTTCTCGGCTCTCTAGATCGCCTACGTTTGTCTGCTAGAGCTCCTTTTCCTTACGTCATCATCACTGTGTAACGCTTTGTAGAGAAGTGGCCACCTGTATCTTTGTGAATTGAGTGTCAGTTCTTCCTGAACGGTTTTTATTTTTATTATTTCCCAGATGCTTGTGAAACAGATCCTTCTGTCGACTCATCGGTCAAATCGGACTTCAAATCTTATGTGCCACAGTTTATTTCTCCCTCAAGTCCAGTCATCCATCGGGTTGAACCTTTGCCGTTGATCTGGAGCCCCTAGATCCTACCGTCTGCACTCATATCGCATGGTTTAGTTGCTTGACCGTTACTCCACAATGTAAGCGGTTTTTATCTCTCATCTACTGGACACACGTCACTCGGTGTATGGAATCACTGGGTCCTCGGCCAAACCCACTTACTGCTCCAAGTGCCTCTGATATTCTGCCGGTTTTGAGCGTGGGACCCACCTTGTCGGTTTTAGCGCTTTCCCATGGTTTTACAGTTTCCCTTGTGACCAAGCACTCGGGCCTTTTCCTTCTCAAGGGGTTTTTCCTAGCGATACGCGACAGCCTCCATTTTTGGATCTGAGCTTCCCAATTGCTATTTTTGCACCATGTGCAGTCTCCATGGGCCAACGGCCAGTGCGCTTTGACCAAAGCTCCTCGTTGTTCCATGCTCGCTGCAAATTTCCATTACTTAGAGGTTATATCTAATAGCTATAAGATTTCTTGAAGTCTGTCATTCATTCTGAACAATCATGGAATTGTTTAAGGATCTAATTCGGATCACAACCTTCCCACTGAAAAATATTTTGGACCACCACAAGTTGGTTTTCAAGCATTGACTAAGTGAGGATACAACTTTCTCACCTATCCAATCTCTATCCATTTTGCACTGCTTGGCTTTGAACCCTTGAGTCCAATTCTTAGGTACTCAACATCTCCCTTGTGCGTTGTTCTCACCTTCCTGTCCATAACTGCATCTTCCTACAATTCATTAAGGTATTCATGTAATAGGTCATCAATAGAAGGCAATTGGATTTGCTCTTCAGGATCTCGAATTAACGAAGGTTCAAATTGCCTCAAGCTGTCTACATTAACGACTGAGTAGATGTGCATGTAAGCTGGTAAATCAAGGCGAAATGCATTCTCACCAATTTTCTCAAGGATACTGAAAGGTCCATATCTAATTGGTTTTAGCTTTTTACCTTCACCTTGCATCGTATCTTTGCTGATATACAGCCAGACTTGATCAACAACTTGGAAATTATGCTCCATCTGATGCTTGTCATGCCTTGCCTTGTATTTGGCTTGGCTCCTTTCTAGTTGTTCCTGTACTACCTGATGGATCTCTTGGATTTGTTCAATGAACCTAGTTGCCTTGTCCACATCACTGTGCCCATCAGCTGCTGTGTCCTTACCAAATAAAAAATCCAAGGGATACCTCGGTGTGAAACCAAAACAGGTCTCAAAAGGAGATCTCTGTGTGGAAGAATGTTTGGCTTGGTTGTGAGCGTGCTACACATAACACAAATGTTCATCCCAAAGCTTGGGATGCTTGCTGCAATATCCCCTGAGCAACTGGATCACTGTCTTGTTGACTACTTCTGTCTTTCCATCGGTTTGTGGATGGAAAGCTATGATTTTCTTCAGTTTGGTGTCCATCAGTTCCCACAGGCCTGACCAAAACTTCCCAACAAATCAGGTGTCTCGATCAGATATAATGGAAGTGGGTAATCCAAAATGAACCCATACATCCTGAAAGAATAAGTTTGCAGTTTGTTCAGTTGTAATCTGTTTATTACAAGGTATCAAAATACACATTTTGCTGAACCTATCCACAACAACATACATATAATCATGACCTTTCCTAGATTTAGGTAGTCCTCCAACAAAATCCATGGAAACACTTTCCCAAAGGTGAGAAGGAATTGGTAATGGAGTGTACAAGCCTAGTTTTCTGTTGCTGGGCTTGCTTTTAGCACACATAGTACTCCCTCTTACATATCTAGAAACTGTCTCATTCATTTTTGGCCAATAACAAAATCTTTGCAGCTCCCAAAGTGACCTGATATTAGAAGTGTGTGCTTCTCGAATTATCTTTACTCTTTCAGTTTGTGGAATGCATAACTTCCCACAATGATATAGGAGTCGGTCCTTTACATGATAATCCAGTTCTTCTACTCGTTTGCCTTGACTTAAAGTTGCATATACATATTTGAAATCTATATCTTGAGCATATTGTTCAATGTAGCTCTCATGTAACACAAAATTATGCTTAAGTATAGTAGATGCATTTATAATAGGTCTATATAACATATCTGCAACTTTATTGTGTATGCCCTTTTTATATCTGATGACTAAATGAAACTGTTGTAGAAAACCCATCCATCGATAGTGCCTTGATTGCTGCAACTTAGTTTGGGAGTGTAGGTATTGAAGTTGTTGATGATCAATATGTATCACTGTCTCTTTGCCCATTAAGGAATGTTTCCACTTTTTCACACTCTGTACTAATGCATACAATTCTTTATCATATGTAGGATAGTTAACTACTGTAGAATTAAATGTCTCAGAATGATAACATATGGGTTTACCGTGTTGTGTCAACATTGCTCCCATGGCAGTCACTGGTATCCGTTTGGATCTCAAATGGTCTTTGAAGACCAGGTAGTGCTAGTACAGGTGCTATACTAATCTTTTCTTTCAAGGTGTCGAAGGCTTTCTACGGTTTGCGTCCCCACTGAAACACCTTGTTCAATCCTGTTAAAGCATGTAAGGGAGCTGCAATTAAGAAAAAGTTAGAAATGAACTTTCTCCAATATTGTTCTGCTCCTAAGAAGCTTCTAACCTCTGTAGCAGATTTGGGTTTAGGCCAGTTCTCAATGACTGCCACTTTAGAGGGATCTATCTTCAATTCACCACCCCCTACTATATGTCCCAAGTAATTCAGAGATGTTTTGCCAAATTCACATTTTGAGAGTTTAACATAAAGTTTTTCTCTTTTTAAAACATCTAGTGTCTGCTTAACATGCTTTAAATGTTCTTTCCATTTTTTGCTAAATATCAGAATGTCATCTAGATACACAATAACAAAATCATCAAGAAAAGGTCTGAATACATCATTCATTAATCTCATGAAAGTAGCAGGAGCATTAGTTAAGACAAAAGGCATAACCAGCCACTCATACAATACCTGCTTTGTTTTGAAAGCAGTCTTCCGTGCATCTTGTTCTGCCACTCTGACCTGATGATATCCACTATGCAAGTCTAGCTTGGAAAAATAAACAGCTTCTTTCAATTGATCTAACAGATCATCTATGCGAGGAAGGGGATAACGATTTTTGATTGTTATCTTATTCAGTGCTCGGTGATCAATGCACATTCTCCACGAGCCATCTTTCTTTCTCACCAAAACGATTGCTGACCCACATGGTGATGTGCTAGGTCTGATGAACCCTTTCTTGAACAACTCCTGCACTTGCTTCTTGATTTCCGCGTTCTCTAAAGCATACAACTTGTACATTCCAATGTTAGGCAATGGAGCATCTTGCTGCAAAATAATATCATGCACTATTGCCTTTTTGGGTGGCAGACCTTTAGGTTCTTGAAACGAGATATCATACTTTGAAACAACCTTCTCTAAATCAGTTTGCTGTTTAGCATTACAACCCTCAAATACATTGGTTTTATCAGGTTTCTTTTCCTTTACAACCATCAGTAAGAATTGTTTGCATGAATTTATCATTCGTTTCATCTGCCCTGAGTTTATGAGAGTATAATTATTCTTGAGCTTATGAGCTCTTACAAAGTATTTGACTCCATCTTTAACAAGTAGATACTTGTTCTCAGCTCTATAGAAGATAGCTTTTCTATCATACAAGTAAGGACTTCCTAAAACAATTCCACATATATCCAAAGGAATTATGTCTAATTCAACCTCATCTACAAATGTTGACCCAAAAGAAAAATTGAGTTTTCATTGTCTAGTCACTTGTAGTTGTGCTTTATCATTCAACCATCCTAATGGGTTTGGTTTCTTATGAGGTATAGTTGCTAATCCCAATTTCTTTACAATTGCTTCAGAAATTAAATTTACTTGTGAGCCACTATCAAACAAAGTATCAATATTTTGATATTTGGAAACAACTCGAATATGGGAAAGCTCATGTCTTTTTCTCTCATTTTCTTCATCAATAACAGATTAAGCAGAATTACTAGTAGATTCTTCAGAATTCTTACCTTTTATACCTGTGGCTGCAATAATTGTTTCATCTCCTGAGTCTGACCCCAAATCTTTCTGAATAGCTGCAACATTCTTCTTCTTCTTGCCCTCAGACTTCTTAGGTCTCATCTCTAGATGTAGAATCCAACAATGCTCATCGTCATGCCCATCCTTTTTACAGTGGGTGCCTGAATCTTTGCTTTTCTATGCAGTGTTAGCCTTCCTTGCTTTCCACTTCTGCTTTCTTTTCTACTTGCTCTTGCTTGTAGTGGGTTGGGATGGTCCCCCAACTTCTGGATTTCCATTCTTTTCTCTAGCTTCTAGATGAGTAGCATGTATAGATACCTCATCTATACTAGTGGGATTAAACATGAGGATGGTATGCCTCATGTAGCTGTGTAGACCACCAATGTACTTCAAAAGTGTCTCTAGTGAGTCTAATGAGATCCCTAGAATCAATGCTCTCTTTCTAAATTCTTGAGTGTACCCTTGCACACTTTGCCCTTTCAACTGTCAAAGAGTTTGCCAACTCATCATGGCTTGTTGCATATAGGCCACTGGATAGAATTGCTTCTCGATTGCGGAAATAAAGTCACTCCAAACAGAGATATTCTTACCATGTCTTTTTATATTAGCTTGGGTTCTTCCTTCCCACCAAACCAAGGCAGTAGGCTTTCCAGCTAAATCTTTCTCTTGCCTGAGTCTATGTTCTATACTCTATAATACACATTAATTTGTCTAATCCAATTTTCCAACTTCTCAGCATTTAGCTCTCCATCATATATAGGCAAGTCAAATTTAACATCTAGCTTGATCAAAGATGCTTTCTTATTATGAACAGGGCTATTATGAGGTGTGAGAAAGCTTTCCTCTTTCCCTTTTCCTTTGGAGTGGTCATGGAAGCAAGACTCATCTTCTTCTTTATCTTGTTTAGAACCTGATGAATCTTCAACCTTAAATAGTTTAAGCTTGACTAGTCCATATTTCAATTTCATGTTGTAGAAATAGAGAATAAAGATTTGACCAAACAGTTTAATCTTGGCAGATAAGTAAATAGGTAGAGTGAATAAAAGGAGCTCAACAGTTTAATCTAAGCCCTTAGATGTAACAAGTGTAGACTTAGCTAGGCATCACTATGTAAAAGAAAAGGAAGTTTGAAAAGGGTTTACTAGTCTAAGTGCACCCTAATAAAGAAGTGAAAATGCTAGGTTAAAGTAGGTAGGGTAAGTAGATGATGGTTGCTGAATAAATGTGTGGTGAATGATAAGTTTAAATGTGTAAATCTTTTACTTTCATCACAAGGCAAAGGCATGTATCACATGGAAGGCACATCAAGCAAGCAAAGTAAAAAATAATTAACTTTCGTACTCATTTCCCCTATGTCCTCACTAATTCCCTAAGTACTAAAGGTAATTACCAAAGTTATAGGGGCTCAGAGCATTTCTCTGACTTTTGGAGGGACCGAACCCTTGGCCCAATGATTTGTAATGCCTAAGTGCTTGATCCCCTTCATCAATATTCACTCCCCTTCATAAGTTATTCATTTCTCTAATAAATCTTTTCCTAAGTAAAATCCTATTTTACTTAGGGAAAATAAAACACTTTCCATATAAACCCTCATATTCACTTAGCCTAAGTTTTAAATATATATATGAAAATATTTTAAACTTAGCGCACATTTCACAAAGTCATATTAACCACTAATTCATATTATTATATAATTCCCCCATATAAAGGTTACCCACTCCCGTATTATTATAAATATGCAAATACCCCAAATTTTTATATATCCCGCCCCTCGGTTAAATATAACCATAATAACACTCATAAACGGGATTAATTAACTAATCCGTAGTTAATTAAGAACCTAATCCCTGCCATGCTAAAACAAGGATTAATTAATCCCCTCGATTAATTAATAACTTTTTGGACCAATCAAAACACCCTTGATATGATTAACTCCTTTAATTATATTGGGCCCGCCCTCCATTAACCTTCTGCCACTTCACCTCCCCGACAGCTGTCCGATCGGATCCTGCAGATGTGACAGTCATCGCACATATCACACGGGCTTTGTGGTCAACCTTTAGTATGTGATAGAGAGTGGTTTCATAAATAGTACCTGTGCTACGTGTCAAAAATTATACGGAATCGTGCGGCCTCACCCAAATGCCACTTACTCTCCACTAGTGGTGCAATGAAAGCTGCTTACCGCCTCTCACTACTGACAAAACATCAAATCACTTCCCTGCCGACGTCATCTGTCCAAATTCTGAACCTGCCAAAAGATTTGACTTTGCATAAAAACAAAGTTAAACAGTTTTTCGTCCTTATTCGACAAACGTATGCATGCAACTTGAATGTTTAAGTCGACCAGCTCATACACTCAACTGTCAACCACCCTCAAACTTGCAGTTCAATGCCACTCCAAGTCATCCATTCGCACCCAGTGAACCTGCATTCCATTGCCCGTCACTAAAAACAGGTGTTTACCAGTTTCCATCCAGAAACCCTATAAATACTTGTTTCATCTATAATTAAATTGGAAAAACCCAAATTTCATTATAATTCAGTTGCTGAATTTAGAAATCAAGATTCCCAAGGCCCTCTGTTTTCACCAACTCCACTTAAAAAACCTCATTTTCCTTTCGGAATCCACAAGAACTAGAATGGAAATCCCCGTGGCCCTTAGTATAGCACCTATCACTACCCCTCATTGAGACTTGGATTATCTGCCCTTAGCAGATAAATATTTTCAAATAAAAGGCCTTGTAACTGAAGACAATCCCCTAAAAGTATTTTGTCAATGCCGGGACAATTACCTGAATAACTCTGATCCCATAGGACTTTGGGAATCAAATCTCCCAACGTACATGCTCCCCTCTGTGCATGTTTTCCCTGACATTATCCATCAATGTCATGCCAATTACAATCCAACCCTCAGAGCAATAATGTCCCCCAATCAAATGGTTCTCTTGATAGTTACTATAGATTCAATTAATGAGATGCTTTAGTTTGAGCCCAGTCAAGACCTCACCCCCATTTCCCTTGGTGAATTACTATAAAAGTCATCTAAATTTTCCCAGTCTAAAATCAGTCTTCTCTGCCAGACTTTTATGGATAAACATCGTCAACCCAAAGATCCTCCTCCCTATATGTCATATTACTTCACATAGATAGGTAAAAACATAGTCAATATGATAGCTGTAGTCATGGGTTTCAATACTAATGAGTATGTGGATGAATTGACCCTAGTTTTACTGACCCCTGGTCAGACTCCTGCTGTCAAATATAACTATGTTTCTTTTATTTCTGAGAAAATCCATGACCAATTCATGAGACTAGAGAATGAAAAGGTATTTAAGTATTCCACAATCATATATCACCTTTTCCTTTATTATTAGTTTGACCAGTTCCCATTTTCTGTCAATAAACTTGATACAAAAGGAAATCCCAGATCAATTATTTTTTGGACTTCCATCTTTCATGATTCACCTGGTCCATACTCATACAATGAATTCATTGACCAGTTTGTCCACCCAATGACCACCATGCTGACAGGAAGTCCTCCTCCTAGGATTAGTGATGAAATCAAAAGAATTCTTCAGCTCTCTAAGCAGTACAAGATAAATGACTGGTACTTGTACCAGAATCACACAGAGATCAAGATTTATGGTTGTGAACTTCCTCCCTTCAAACTATCAAGGTATGTTCCTATGAGGTTGTTTGCCTTAGAATATTATAGGCAAATGTTAGACTCTGATCAGACTCATTTCACCAAGGCCAAGAAGAAAGCACAATTGAGAATTAAAGACCACCTAGGGCCATTTTTCTACAACAATAGAGAAGCAGGCAAAAGAGAAGAAGAAATCCTAGAAAGAATCAGACTAAAGAAAAGTTTTACTTGGAGGTATGATCCACAAGGTTTCATTTGTGATAAGAGAATGAAACACAAGCTATCACCATATTTCCATCACAAAATCCTTGAAATATAACAGTATGCAAATATGGATGAATGGAAGGAAGGGACTCTAATTGAAATGGATAGTGATCAGGTTGATGTAGACAATGTGATGAAAGACTTAGAAGAGAGACTTGACCTAGACTCTTGTGAACAGATACCAGTTAAAACTGCTCAGAAGCCAATACTAGAACCTAGTGCCTCTACAACAGAGACTTCTCAAAGGCACTCACAGGAAACTAGTGCACCTCTTGTAGAACCACTGTAGGAAAAAGATCAAGGAACAAGTACTCCAGCATCAGAGCAACCAGAGATGTCAGAGCAGCCTAAAATCTCTGAAAAACAAGCCCCCCCACAACCCCATTCAACTTAGGTAAATATGGGAAATTCCCTAGTTTTCCAGACTCCTCTGAATGAGGAAAAGAACTTGAAAAGAGACAGGGAAGTAGCTATCCTTGCCAGTGGTCCTTCAAACCAGCCTGGTGCTAAGAGGCACAGGCTGAATCCATATTCAGAGGAAGAGTTCTTTGAAGAAACAACAGGGAGTTTAAGAAAGGAAGTTGGAGATAGTCTACATACATCCCTAATAGGTGGGACACCTCCCAGTTCACAAAGACAAGAGCTTGAACGACAACAAAGTGTCGAAGTTTCATCTTCCAAGTCTTCATCTGACAAGATCATAGATATCAAAGGAAAATTTAAGGAGATATAGGCCAAAAACGAACATCTGAAGGCCCAAGCCTACACTCAATACTTGAAGATGGCCCCTATTAATGAAACTAGATTGATGTCAGCTTATGATATCAAAGAAGGGAAATGCAAATGAGCTTTCTAAAGCCTATATTACAGTAGCCCAAATCAATTGCAGACTACCTCAAAACTGATTTTGAGGTCTTAGCCAAAGATGTCCACCCGATAGATCAAATAGAACTGCATAAGCAAACTAGGGAAATTGTTTATTCTACATTAACAAGCAAGGCCATGATGGCACATAGGTTGGAGAATTCACTGAACAACACTATTGCTCAATTACAACTGGAAATGGCCTCCTCATGGGAAAAGGAACATAGAATCAAATCATTGGAGGATTTGATTATTGAGTTGGGCCATAACCCAAAGGACATCAAATCTGCAGAGGGCCTCATAAAGAAAAAGAGTGAAGATATAGCTACCCTGAGAAAGCAGTTGAAATTGTCACCACTCATGCATCCACAGACTGCTAAAGTGATTGAAAAGAAGAATGAGAAAGAGCTTATGGACTTGGTCCTTAAGCTAAATGAGCAATTAAAGGAGACAGAATAGGAATTAGAGAAAACACTACAAAGCAAGAAAAATGAGTCGACCTCTCAACGTCAAAATGTAGTACTAGTGGTTTCTACAGCAATCCCTTCTACATTGGCAACTGCTCTAGCACTTAATGTCCCTTTGGCAATAGTTGAAACTTTAGAAGTAATAGGTACAAGTACATCATAGGTAGGAACTTCAAATCAAAGTACAGAAGAATTAATCAAGTCCATGGAGGAAATGAAGCTCCAGGTCACTGAACTATAAAAGGTAAAGGAGAAATTCATTACTTTAGAACAAAAGTATGATGTCTCAAAATTTAATTTTGCTAAAGAGGTAAGGAAAAACAAAGTCTTGACTCAATAGGTTAAAACACTGAAGAAGGATATTACATTTGAAAAGCCTTTGACTAACATCAGAAAGATATTATGGACCAATATCATTGAATCAATCAATGATATTTGGTCATCAATTCAAATCATCTTTGAACAAATTGACTTGGGGAAAGCTTCTCTCCAAGAGATTGAAAAAACTAAGGAAGAACTAGGAGGGAAGCATGAAGAGCCTATCAGGTTGATAAACTTTCTAAACAACAGAAATAGGTATCAGTTAGAACTGCTAAACATTGAGGATATGACTGAAACTATCCTTGAATAAAGAAAGTATTGACCAAAAGGACTTTAATGCAAAACTTGGAATACAAATGTTAAAATATGCAAGAAGACATAGATGAATTTATGGGTAAATTTAGCATTTTACAAAGTAAAAGGTTTCCAAGTCCTTTAGTCATCAATGACAAGCTAATGAGGCAGGATGATTATGTCAACAAACTATACCAGTAGGCAAATAATCAAGCTAGTTCATCTGCCAATGCATCTGCACCCAAGGCATTTCTCACAGGAAGATTTCTTTATGATAGTTTGGAGAACCTGTTTTATATTAAGCATGAAGTGAGGCACTTGTTTCTATTACAAACAATTTTTTTAAAATACACGGAAGCAGATGAAATCTTCAAGAAACTAACAAGGACAAGAATACCAAGGGATGATTGGTGGATCAACATGACAGACATTTTATGATTTACCATGGTAAAAAGTAAATTGAAGGATTTACCATAATCAATTTTGGTAAACAATGATGAAGGGGGAAAAACAGGTAAAGAGTATCAGTCACAAGTAAAAGAGTATCAGTGAAAATCCAAAATCAATCAGCCAGCACAGAATTATGAGCAAGACAGCAAGATGCACATTCATAGGACCTACCTCGATCTCCTTCAACAAAAACAGGGACAGCAACCAAGAAGTTCATATTCAATTTCTACTTTCGAGACCATCTATCTCTACATTTATGTAAAAGATATTTAATTTTCCTAGAATATATCTCTCTTTCTTAGGAGATATTTTGATGTAAATTTTGTATAAGTATTTCCTCATTCAAAGTACTGAGTGTGGATTCTTAGACATTTCTGTAGACCCTTTATTTTGGAATAGAAGTGCTATTGAACAACTATTGTATGGCTAGCTGGACAACGTAATAAAGCAAAGGACTTTTACAGGATTCCTATGTTAAACGATAAACAAATAAGTATTATATATCTTATGCTTTTACAGTTTTCTTGTTTAAATATTCATATGTGTTCCATATCTAAATGATAAACGAAAAAGTATATTTTAGAAAAAGCTTTACTGCATTCTATCTTTAAAATCATTTATATTCTTAATGTTTTCTTCCAAGCTATCATAGGTAGGGAATTCTTAATTGCTCCATGATTTTTAGTTTATCATTGTGGCCATTTAATAAAGAATTCTTAATTGCTTTCTGTTAATGATCACCCACTTTCCCTAATCTTGAACTTTGTTGAAGGATTCTTAATTTCCCTTCCTCCCTTTCAAGACCATTTCACCCTTTAAGCTATCATTTGTATCTTGTTTAGCTATCTTGCCTTGTGAAGCTCTCCTTTGTTGAATCAACCTGATCCAATTAAGCCATCTTCAGTTGACTCACCCAATGGCCTGAAATACTTTGTTCTATCCATCTTCTCCTTAATTCCACCACCAAACAAAATCAAAACTCCCAAGCCTTCATAACTAGCCTACTATCTCATAAATAAAGCTAAATCATAAAGAGAGAGCCTTCTCTGAGTACAGATTGGCTAGATTCTGTACTTAAAAGTTGGTTTGTGGTTACCTCAGACCCCTTTCCTTCTTCTAACAACTTCAAGGAAAATTTGAGTGATAACATAGTGGCAACCATACTGGGGAAGAACAATTCCTTAATCAAAGCAAATCTTTAAGAAAATTTAAACCCTAAATCTAAAAGAATCTTAAAGAAATCATAGAAGTTGTTTGTTTGATATCAGTTAAGAAAACCAAAAACAAAACCCAAAAATCTGGCTTCAGAAAGGACTTGTTACACTAGAGGTAATCCTGATCCCAACCCACCACAAGTGTTTGAGAACCCCAATTAGATCCCCAAAATTCTTAGAAGACAAGAAAGTTTTGTTAGTCCTCGACCCACCTTCAGATCTTCATCTTGTCCTGTTAAGTGGATTTACCTCGAAGACCAACCCTTTGACGAATACTTTAAAACCTCTTTGTTTAGGACTTCATCCAATTTTGAATTAGTTAACCTGGTCCAAGACCCAGAGTTCATCCGAGAATTAGAGCTCCAAGTAACCAATTTGTCAATTGATAGATATTTGTAGAACTCACCATAATCTAATCTTACCACTGAAAGAACCCCTAATCCCTCTGTAATCACTTATGTTTCTGCGAACTCATCATCATTCCCTCATATCCCTCAACCTCAGACCACTCCACATCAGATCATTACCTCTAGCTCTCCATCCACAACTCAAACATCCACTGTTATTCCAACCCCAACTTTTGTTTTACCATTACCAGCAGCAATGGCAAACAGGTATGCCCCCTTGGTACTACCAGGAAACTTAGGTGTGATGCCCAAGGATTACCAAAGTAAGATCACTACTTTTGATGGTACTGGTATCTATACAGCCCAGCAACACACCAAGAAGATGACTGATTATTTTGAAATTTATGAAATAGATACTGATGATGTGCAAATGAGAATATTCGTTCAAAGTTTATCTGGGGAAGTTAGAACCTGGTTCAGAGGTTTAGTAGCAAATAGTATAGACAGCCTAGCAACTCTCTATCAACAATTCCTAAACAGGTAGGAGAAAAGAAAAGACCCTCTTCAGATTCTATCTGAATACGAAAACCTAAAGAGAGGAACACAAGAAACTATGCAGGATTATTGCACTAGATTCAATAGTGTGTATAATGTCATCCTTATAAATCTTAGACCCCCACCTGGTTTAGCCTTAATCAAATTTCTAGATGGATTTGATTCTGATATGGCTTTCCAACTAAGAGAACGAGCCCCTCCCACTTTAGAAGATATGCAAAGCATAGCAGTCAGTGTGGAAGCTAACCTACTATTTAAAAAAGCTAAGGCTAGAAGTGAAAGGAGGATACCATTAAGGGAAGAAAACTCACCCTTTGAACAAAAGCTAGATGCCATAATTAAAAGAATGGACAGACTAGGGGATAGAGTGGAAATAATTGAAAGGAAATCCCCTTGGGATAGTCAGCAAACCATTACAGGGATAAATCCTAATTTCAGGAAAACTCAAAACCCAAACACTGGAAAGAATGGTCTTGACCAAAACATTAGACCCCCTTTCCAGGAGAATTATGCAGAAGCTTCCAACTCTGAAGGCCCAAAAGAAGATACTCAAATTAATTTGATGGGGCTTAGTAATGAAGGAGAAGTTTTCTTGACCCAAGAAAATAAAGAGGCCCACATACTTAAATAGTTCCAAACTCAATCAGGGGAATCATTCGAATTTAGAGAAGGATATGACACAGCCATCTTTGAGGTTCATAAGCAATACAACCTAAGAAGTAGGAGAATTGATGTCACTGAAACGAATAAGCAAAAGGTTCTAAATCAACCCAAAAAAGGTAAGATAGTAACCACACCTATACATATTCTTTCTAGATCAAACACTAACCCTTCTAACCCCATAATTGAAGATGCCTCTGATAATCAACCAAACAATAAACAACCCTACACTTCCCTTCCTTCCAAGGGAACTATGGAAGACCCTCTAGAGGTTGATTCAGGTGAATCAGCCGATCATAATTCTACTCTTGAAAAGGAGAAAAACACAAAAAACATTGAAAACAGAGAGAATACTTCTGTTCAAAATCCAAAGGCTCAAATAGAAAAACCCTTTAATCTGGAAACTGAAGTAGGTAAGCTAAAAATTGCAGTCCCATTATCTGAATTAGCTAAACATGATGCCTACCAAACTCAAATTAATAGATCACTGAAAATTACTGGAATTGAAGACTCAGTTAATATTTTTGATGACTAGCCCGAATTAATCTTTAGCCTAGAAGTTAATGGAAAACCACTTGAAGGAGGAATCCCTCCCTTCTATGTGAGCTTAAACATACATGATAAGATTCTTCACAATGCCATGTTTGACTCTGGGGCATCTCATAATCTTATGCCCAAGTCTGTAATGGAAAAGCTAGACCTAGACATCACTAGACCATACAAAGAATTGTTTTCTTTCGATTCTAGTCAGGTGAGATGCTTAGGACTGATAAAAGACTTGTGTGTTTCATTAGTTCAATATCCTACAAAAACAATTTTAATGGACATAGTGGTAGCAGATATACCACCTAAATATGGCATGTTATTATCCAAATCCTGGGGTGCTAAGCTTCAGGGATCACTTCAATTGGATATGTCATATGCTACTATATAGGTTTTTGGACAACCAAAGAAACTATACAGAGAAACATTGATGAAATATGTAGTAAGTAGTTAGGAAAGACCCCAAAATTTCCCCATCTACTCAGTACACTCTGATATAGATTCGTTCATCCTTTACAATGTAGAAACTAGTCCTTCCAATACTTTAGAGGTTGTAGCAGTGGAACCAAAAGGAATTGAAAAAGAAAAATCAAGTGTTCATATCCAGCAAATATCAGATAACAAGGAAAAGTCAGATGAAAATGAAAAACCACATCCCACACTTAAACAAGTTCTTACTACCCCAGACACCAATTATGAGCATGAAATTCTTTGGAATTTAGAATTTGATGGCTCATTCAATAAACTAGGAGCAGGAGCAGGAGTTTAGGTGTATAATTTGGAAAATGATCATGCTGAAGGCCATGTCTATAGATTAAATTTTAGATGCACCAATAATATGGAAGAATATGAGGCTCTCTTGTTGGGTCTTAAACTTGTTAAAAGATTAGGAGCAATCATGGTGTTTGTCATAGGAGATTTGGAATTGATAATTAAATAGATTAAAGGAAAATGCTTAACTAGGGATCCTAGACTAGGATATTATAGAGGAATAGTTATAGTAATTCTCAACACTTTTCTGGAAACTCAGCTTGCTACAATCCTTAGAAAACACAACCTGCAAGCCCACAGCCTGGCCATGTTTTCCAGCACCTACAAATTACCTTTTCAACCTAATCATCAGTTTACTGCTAAAATTAGGCCCAAACCAGCCATACCTGATAATCTGAAGAGCTGGTAGGTTTTTGATAGTGATGAACAAATCAATAAATTTTTAACTTTAGATGAAGAGTTTTCTAATAGTAACATAGATATAGATACATTTATTAGTTCTAATCAAATAGATTAAGTAGAAATTAACATTTTAGAAGAAAGTTCAATAAATATTCTTCATCCCACAAAATTCACACAAAAAGAAATTCAAGACATGAAATAAATGGACCTAGATGAGATAATTGAAGAAGAAACAAAGGTTATCAACCTAAAGGACAATCATTTATCTAAAGGATTGACTCCTCTAAAAGATCTGTTTGACTCCAATGACATCCCCAAGAAACCTAAAATGGAGCCATTAGAAGCAGATATTGAAGAATACAATTTAGGAACACAGTGTAATCCAAAAATGATAAAATTGTCAAAATCTTTACCTCTTGATCAAAAGCTAAAGTATGTTGAACTTATGAGGGAATTCCAGGATGTCTTTGCCTGGAGTTATGAGGATTTGAAATCCTATGACACCTTTATTATTCAGCACACTATACCTCTGAAAGAAAATCAAAAGCCCTTTAAACAAAAACTCAAAAGAATTAACCCTGTGTTATTACCATTAATTGAAAAAAAAATCAAACACACGTATGAAGCAGGGATTGTTGCCCCTATTAGATTTTCAGAGTGGGTGTCTAACTTGGTACCTACTAGGAAGAAGACTGGGGAAATAAGGTTATGTGTTGATCTGAGAAATGTAAATAAGGTCTCTCTTAAAGATAACTATCCTTTACCCACAATGGATCATATTTTGTAAAGAGTAGTGGGTTCTTCTAGAATTTCACTTTTAGATGGGTTTTCAGGATATAACCAAATCTTGGTTAATCCTGACGACCAAGAGAAAACTTCTTTTACAACACCATGGGGCACTTTCATGTACATCAAAATGCCATTTGGACTAAAAAAACGTAAGAGAAACCTTCCAAAGAGCAATGGACATTGTCTTTGCCAAAGAAATTCATGATTTTCTTGTTATATATATAGATGATCTAATTGTTTTTCTAAATTAGATCAACGACACTTGGACCATCTCAAGAAAGTCTTTTTAAAATGCAGAAAATATGGAATTTCTTTGAATCCAAAAAAGTTCTTGTTCGGTATGGAGGAGGGTAAACTTTTAGGTCACATTATTTCCAAGGATGGCATTCAAATTGACCCTTCGAGGATTGAAGCTATTCTACAAATACCTCATCCAAGAAGTATTAAAGAACTTCAAGCTTTCCTAGGGAAGATAAATTTTTTAAGAGGATTCATTTCTAACTTAGTTGAACTCATTATATTGTTAAATGACATGCTAAAAAAGGATTCAAGTATCAAATGGATAATAAAGGCCAAGTAGTCATTTGAAGAAATCAAAATGGCCTTAACCAGAACACTGGTCTTCACAACTCCTCAATTTGATAGAGACTTCATCATTTTTTTTTGCATCAGAAAACACCATAGCTACAATTTTATTACAAAAGGATGATTAGGGATGCGAAAAACCTATAGCCTTTTTAGGAAAGCACTCAGAGATGCATCATTAAAATACAAAATAATGGAGAAACAAGCTTTTTCACTGGTAAAAGCTATTAAAGATTTTAGAGTCTACATATTATACTCTCATGTGATAGCTTAAGTTCCTAATGCAGTTGTCAAAGACATATTAACTTAGGATGGAATTGCTGGCAAAAGAGGAAAATGGATAGCTACCATCTTAGAGTATGATATAGAGATAAAACCTACCAAGCTAATAAAATGTCAAGTATTGGCTAAACTCATGGCAAAAACTAATTGTCAAGCCCTAGACATAAATGAATTGGATAACGAATAGGAGATGGCAACTCCACAAATCAACCAGGCCTTTTCAGACTCACCTTGGTATGCTAATGTAATTTATGTTTTACAAAACCTGCAAGCTCCTCCAAGGTTATCCAGAACCAACAACAGGTTTTTGAAAATCAAAGCTTCAAAGTTTTGTATCTTAGATAATACTCTTTTTTGGAAAAATCATGAAGGAATTTTGTTAAATTGTTTATTAAAAGATGAAGCTGACAAGGCTCTCCAGGAATTTCATGCAGGGGACTATGGTGGACATCTTTATTGGAAGTCAACTGTAGATAAAATCCTAAGGGCTGGATCCTATTGACCAACCTTGTTTGTAGATATGAAGATATTTGTAACTTCTTGCCATAAATGTCAAATCTTCAAAGGCAAAAGAAAATTGTTACCTTTACCCCTAAAATCCATTTCCACCGAGAAACCTTTTCAACAATGGGGTCTTGACTTCATTGGAGAAATCAATCCACCCTCCTCTGGCCAACACAAATGGATACTCGCTTCAGCTAACTATTTTACTAAATGGATAGAAGCCATTCCCTCCCGACAAGCCAATGACACTGTGATCATAGGTTTCCTAGAAACCAACATTTTGTCCAGGTTTAGTTGCCCCACTAAAATTATTACTAATATTGTTGCAACTTTCAAATCA
This sequence comes from Pinus taeda, assembly GCA_000404065.3. NCBI lineage: Eukaryota > Viridiplantae > Streptophyta > Pinopsida > Pinales > Pinaceae > Pinus > Pinus taeda. The sequence goes on along the minus strand of APFE030718498.1, from coordinate 106,847 downwards.
AAGAAAATGACTAGTTTCTGTAACAAGTATCACATTACTTTGGGCCATTCCACAGCCTACTGCCCTCAAGGGAATGGACTAGTAGAATCTTCTAACAAGAGTCTCATCAATATCATCAAAAAATTGTTGAAAGAAAATAAGAAAACTTGGAATGAAAAATTGATCAATGTTCTGTGGGCAGATAGGCTTATGACCAAAAAATCAATTGGAACCAATCCCTATGAGTTAGTATATGGCATGGAGGCTGTTTTTCCTTCATCACTAGGAGTTCCTGTTATGAAAATACTCCAAGAAGCTCAAGTGAAACCTAATAATATTCAAAGAAGGATAAACTAGACTATCAATTTGCAGCAGACCAAGAAGGAGGTGTACCAAAGATCCCAAGTGTTGCAGGAAAAACTTAAGAAGATATTTGACAGAAGAACCAAGGAAGAAGATTTCTACATTAGAGATAAAGTGTTAAGATGGGATTCTAAAAGAGACAATAAGGGGAAACATGGGAATTTTGACTTCCTATGGAAAGGACCATACATCATCTATGCTTTCAAAGGAAACAATGCATATTTTCTTAAGGAGTTAAATGGTACAGAAGTAGAAGAAGGAGTAGTCAATGGTTGAATTTTGAAACATTACTTTGATCCTACTTACTAATGTTACCATGTTTTTCACAGTACATATTATATCTTTTGTAATGTCATAGTGTTGATTGGACAGTAAAGTTTTGGAGTTGAAGCTCGAAGAGAAGGCCCTAAGCTTCAGAAATATTATTGTCATACATATGTATAAAGCAGCAAGGAAATGAAGATTGCAGAGCATAGTAAAAGTCATCCAAAGGCCATTGATCTACTGATCTTGACTTTCCACTAGGAAAAGCCATCCCCAAGTGGAGCCACTGTTATGCCCCTATACCAATAGGTGTCATATATCATGATTGACTTGTTTAAGCTTTGAAATATGTTCATACCTTTACTTATTGCAAAGTTTTTCGATATTTTTGAAAAACTAAAAAAAAATAAAAAAATGTAAAGATGGTATACCCTAAAAGAAAAATCAAAGGGTGAAAAGAATAAAAAGAGGTCAAAAAATGAAAGAAAATGAACCCCAACAAAAGAAAAGACTAGGAAAGTGTGCAAGTCTAAATGCCACTACTTTTTTACTTTTGTATAATAAAAGATTATGTGCAGTTTGTCACCTATGCCACAATTCATGAATAGTCAAATAGTTTAAGCTTGACTAGTTCATATTTCAATTTCATGTTGTAGAAATAGAGAATAAAGATTTGACCAAACAATGTAATCTTGGCAGATAAGTAGATAGGTAGAGTGAATAAAAGGAGCTCAACAGTTTAATCTAAGCCCTTGGATGTAATAAGTGTAGACTTAGCTAGGCATCAGTATGTAAAAGAAAAGGAATTTTGAAAAGGGTTTGCTAGTCTAAGTGCACCCTAATAAAGAAGTGAAAATGCTAGGTTAAACTAGGTAGGGTAAGTAGATGATGGTTTCTAAATAAATGTGTGGTGAATGATAAGTTTAAATGTGTA